>JAKOGI010002071.1:57500-146264 GCA_029747015.1 Carnegiea gigantea
GCTTTAACATATTGAAACTTCAATTGATGGTCGTTTTTACACAGAACAAATTGAAGAAAGCTCTTATTGGTAAAACCAAGAGGCCTGCATCCATGGCTGATAAGCAATGGGAGGATCTTGACCAGAAGGTGCTCTCAATCATTCAACTATGTTTGGTGCCTCATGTCCTTTGTGAGGTTCTTGATAAGACCACAATGACAGATCTTTGGCTTGCATTATATGATGAATAGTCTCACCAATAAAATCTATCTCAAAGAATGTTTGTGCATGTTCTCTATGGTCGAGGGTAGTCCTATTCAAAATCATCTTGATGATTTCAATTCCATTCTCATTGATTTGGAAAGCATGGATGTTAAAATTGAGGATGAAGACAAAGCTATTCTATTGGTAGTCTCATTGACTACTTTCTATAAGCATTTCAAGGAAATATTGCTATATAGTAACAATGAAACTTTATCTTTTAAGAACACAAAAGGAAGTTTATTGTCCAAAGAAAAATTCAACCTTGAATTGCGTTCTAATGATAAAGGTCAGGGCTTGAACGTGGGAGGTAGACACTTTGGAAAAGAGGACACCACTAGGCGAAAGTCTCGCTCAAAATCTAGGGGACATAAATCCAACAAATTTTGCAAGTATTGCAAGAAGTGAGGACGCTTAGTTGATGAGTGTTATAGCTTGAAAAATAAAAAGGAGAAAGAGAAGAAGAACAAACAACCACAAAAATCAACTGAAGCTTTCATTGTTGATTCTAAGTCAAAGGGTGATGACTACCTCAAACAATAGATGTGCCGTAGAGTGGGTTTTAGATTCTGGCTACACATATCATATGTGTCCCCATAGAGACTGATTTTCAACATATAAGCTGCTAGATTCGGCTGTTGTGCTTAAGCGCAATGATACCCAATGTTATGTGGTTGGCATTAGCACTGTGCAAATCAAAACCTATGATGGCATTGGGAGAACCTTGACAAATGTTTCTCACATCAAGATTTAAAGTGCAACCTTATTTCACTTGGTACTCTTGAGTCTAATTGTTGGAGGTATTCAGCCAAAGTTGCAGTCTTGAAAGTCTCTAAAGGTGTACTTGTTGTCATGAAAGGGTGTGAGATGTGGAAGTGTTTATATCCTATAAGACTCTACAATGATAGGTATTGCAGCTGTCACTATCAAATGTTGATTCGACTTGATTGTGGCATGCTTATTTGGGGCACATAAGTGAGAATGGCATGTCTATCCTAAGCAAAAGAGGTCTTCTTGGTAGCGAAGGTACGGATAAACTAGACTTTTGCAATCGTTGTGTTTTTGGCAAGCAAAAAAGAGTCAGGTTTTCTATTCCCAAACACCATACCAAGGGTATTCTAGATTATATTCATTCTGATTTATAGGGTCCCTCTAGAGTTCCTTTGTTTGGAGGAAAATACTATATGTTGACTTTTGTAAAAATTGAAGTATTCCCTGTATTTAAGAAATTCAAGGCCCTTGTTAAGAACCACCCTGGGAGGAAAGTCAAAATGCTTAGGGCCAATAACGGTCTAGAGTTTTTTGAGCTAGACGTTAATGAATTTTGTGCTATTTAAGGCAATGCTAGACACAAAACTTTAGTTACAAAGCCTTAACAAAATGGTGTCATTGAACGTATTGACCGAACTCTTCTAGAGAGAGCTCGATGTATGCTCTCCAATGCCAGTTTATAGCACCGTTGAGATTTTTCGACCGAGGTTGTTTCGACGTCCTGTTATCTTGTGAACCGCTCTCTACACTCTATTGGCTTTGCAATCCCATAAGAGGTTTAGTCAGGTAAGCCCATTAACAATTCTATTTTGAGAATATTTAGATGTCCTGCATATGCACATGTCAATGATGGCAAGCTAGCTCCTAGGGCTACTAAGTACATATTTCTTGGTTATGCATCTGAGTCTAGAAGATATCATTTATGGTATCCTGGTTCTAAGAAAGTTATTCAAAGTTGGGACATTAAATTTAATAAGTCTGCTTTGTTTTCTCCTGGGAAAGAGTCTACTGTGTCTTCTACTATTGCAGGTGATCCATATGATACCAGTGACAAGGTGGAGCTAGAGGGTCCCACTCAAGGTGTAGGTAGTTCATCCACACTACCTCATTCTACAGATGAGGTTCCTATTGGTAAGCCAAGTCCAAGCACTTCAAGTCTCGATAAGGCTCAGGTGCAGGATATATATCCTATTGCTTGTGATAGATCAAGGAGAACAATTAGAATGCCTGCTCATTATACCAGCGATGATGAGAGTCAATTGATAGCCTATGCACTCCTTGTAGCACAAGAGACCCCTGAAGGTATTGAACCTTCAACTTATTCAGAGGCTATCTCTTGTTCCAACTCCTCAAATTGGCTTATAGTAATGCAAGAAGAAATGGAGAGTTTGCATAAGAATGGGAGTTGGGAGTTATATAAACTTCCTAAAGGCCATCATGCCTTGACCAACAAATGGATCTACAAGCGAAACGAAGGCATCCCCGGGATTGAAGATGCAAGGTAGAAAGTACGTTTGGTTGTTCGCGGTTGCAACCAAAAGGAAGGAATAGACTTTACGAAGTATTCTCCTCTATTGTTCGTCATACTTCCATTAGAGTGCTACTTGGTTTAGTTTCTTTATTTGACTTAGAGTTGGAGCAACTACATGTTAAAACAGCTTCCCTCCATGGCACGCTGGAGGAAGAGATCTATATGAAGCAACTGAGGGATTTTTGGTTCCTGGTAAGAAGAATCTTGTATACCACTTGAAGAAGTCTCTTTATGACCTTAAACAAGCTCCGCAGCAACCGTATAAAAGGTTGATGCCTTTATGATTGGACAAGATTATACACAATGTCATTATGATAATTGTGTCTATTTTCAGCAATTTGAGGGTCCTTTGTATATTTGCTATTATATGTTGATGACATACTCATTGCTTCTAAGGATAAGTCCTTGATCAACAAGTTAAAATATGAACTTAGTGCTGAGTTGGAGATGTAAGAGCTTGGTGCAGCTAAGAAGATTCTTGGTATGGAGATACATAGAGATTACAAGGCTGGTAAGCTCTATCTATCTCAAAAAAAGTATTTTGCAAAAGTACTTGAAAGGAATATGAGCAATTGTAAGTCGATCTCTATTCCCTTAGTTGCTCATTTCAAATTTTCATCTAATTCTTATCTAACAACTGAAGAGGAAATTGAGAAGATGTCTCACGTTCCATATTCTAGTGCAGTTAGTAGCCTTATATATGCTATGGTATGCACTAGACTCGACTTATCCGATGCAGTTAGTGTTATGAGATGCTTTATGTATAATGCTCGTAAGGATCATTGGGATGCTATGAAATGGATTCTTCATTATGTGAAGGATTCTCTTGATAAGTGTTTGGTGTTTGATAAATTCAAGTCTATAACTTTTGATGTTATTGGTTATGTTGAGTCTAATTATGGTTGTGACTTTGACCGTAGGCATTCTATTTCTGGTTATATCTTCACTTTTTATATGGGTGCTCTCTCTTGAAAAGCATCCTCACAGTCTATTGCAGCTTTATCTACTACTGAAGCTGAGTATATCGCTGCAACTGAAGGTATCAAATAAGTTATATGGTTACGAGATCTTCTTATTGAGCTTGGCATTGCACAACGTACTACTATTGTATTTTTTGATAGCCAGAGTGCAATTCATCTTTCCAAGAATGATCCTTACAATTCTAAGACCAAGTATATCAGTGTCAAGTACCATTCTATTTGGGATATTATTGCTCAAGGGGGAAATCATTGTGAAGAAAATTGATACGTTGGATAATCCCGCAGACATGCTCTCTAACACTTCCTATTACTAAGTTCTAACATTGCTTGGACTTAGTCGGTGTTCACAACTTATAATAGTCCTTTGGGGCTCCGCCATATGGGGCTCTACCCTTCGGGTTCAACAGCGATTTCGGTTCTTGAAGAATTTTTGGTCTAAGGTGAAGATTGTGGAGAAAATGACCCAAAAATATTAACTAGTTTCTTAGTTGGGCTAAGCAAAGAAGAAGATGAAGAAAATAAAAACACAGCCAAGCTTCATTTGCCTCATGCAGCCCAAATTAATGTAAGCACAGTTTCTTGCAGCCTGCTTCAGCTACCGTTTAACCCGCATTGACGAGAGCCAACACTTGATCCTTCTATCACAGTCGCAGCCCAATGTAGCAACAGATCCAACAGCTGGGCTTCCTTCTTCAGTAGCGACCTCCATGTGAGCCTAACCCAGTGAGGCCCAGCGCTTCAACCAGCTTATTTCCAGCAGTAAAATTTTTGGTCTTTCATCCAAAGAGGGCCACGGACCTTCTGTGTCCAGGCCCACGGCCTGTGGTACATGGGCCATGGTCCGTGGCAGCCTAGGTGATTTTTAGCTGCTTTTCTTGGCCAGTTTTTGAAGTTTATTATAAAGATTATTATGGATTAATTTTGATTAATTGCTGGAGCTGCTAAAGGTAAAGAAAGCTACTATAAATCTTCATCATCTTCATCAAGCATCAACATCCAAGAAATTAAGCTTGATCATCCTCACTCAATCAAGAATCGTCATCACCTTCTTACATCTACACTAAAAAGCATTCACTATTTTTCTTCGATTTGATAGAGTATTTTGAGTGAATTTGTAATCACATATTGATCTCTTACTCAAGCGTATTGCTTTGAGATCAAACACAGTGAATTTTCAATTATCATCATCCATGATTTTTCCCGATTTGGATTTTCCAAGTAAACTTTCAGTGTTCTTGGTGGTAATTTATTTCTCTTATTATTATCTATTTCTGATATTTTCTTATTGCATCTAATATCACATGCTTCGATCCTAACACAACAATTAAAATAAGAGTGAGTAGCTATATAAATTCACAACAGAACATGATTATTGTTAACAAATCTTTTCTTCAGAAGATGAAATATTTTGCAGTGCATGTCCTTCCTTATTGCTAGCCAGTTTGATTGGCTGAATCCCAAGAATGAAACATTAACAGATCAAGAAATCGAGGATCATGTGTTCCACTGTATGATGACATGTTACTTAGACATCGAACAAAGCATTAGTGACATGAATGATTATGTATATGCCAATGCTGGACTCGACTCACCCATGGCTTTGGTCAAGAGTATGCAATCAAGCGAACATAGAAATTATTCCCATAAGATAATGATTTTTAAAAAATGCCCCCAAACAAAGTGTTGTTCTATCCACTAGATCAGAACTCAGTAGACGTTCCTTAAGGATAGCCACCACAAGCCTTGTAGCAAGTGCCTTCTAATTCTAGTTCTAAAAATGTATACATATACTACAATATTGTATGTTATTTACTTTCATGACAATAGAACTTTATCAAAACTATGCTCATACGAACTCTTTAAGGATGTATCAGATAGTGATCTCACATTACAACAAATCCTTCTATAAACCAAAGAGAGTCAAATACCTAAACTACTTCTAATGGTGCAACCACTTAGTAAGTATGTTTGTCCTCAAATCACAAAATAACAGAAAATAATTGAAAGCAAACCAATAGTGTATAAAGAACAAAATATGTAATTTTTGTAAATTATTTTCGCTAACTATTATAAATATAGTGCTAGCCTCCCCAGTTGGGGTAGAGCCTTATAATCACATTCACATGGTATTAGATCCATAACCTAACCCAAAATTTTTCTTACTTTCCTCTTATATTTTCTTCCTTAGGGGTTTCACTCAACTAACCCTTATTATTGGTCCAACCCTCACTGAGACACAACTCCGCCCTGGTAAGCACACCTAGCTACCCCCCTTCCACTCCTTGTGCATGTACCACTGCCAACTGTACCCTTGTGCCCACAACTCCAAAACCCATTTCTTTGGGTTTTACCAACACCTTACAACCACTACCTCTTATTACCACGACTGGCCTTTACCAACTCTTCTCCATTGATCTTCCCTTTTTCTCATGGGAGCAGTAGCAGCTATCCGTCCCCCTCCCTTCCTTTGCATCCTCATTTTCCCTCTCCTTCATAGATGCTATTCGCACCATCGCTAAGGGTGTCTCAACCTCTATAGTTTTCCCTAACACTTAGCCTCTTTGGTGCATGGTGATACCTCTATGCTTTCAACTGGTTCCCTTCTTCGTCCATTGTATCCCAGCCTTTTCTTAATCAACATCAAGAATTTTGTGACCACTACATTTATGAAGTTTGAAGACTTTCTTCCTTGCAGGACCCCGTTTACAATGTTTGTTGTCATTAAATAACTCCAGGGTTTTCTTGAGGGTATAGTTTAGACTCCTTCATTTATATTCTAGATCATCACGTGATTCAGCATCCTAATCCTTCGTATTATGTTTGGCTTCGCTTGGATCAATTATTCCGCTCCTGGTTGTTTGCGATGATCTCTTTCGATCTTCTTACAAAGAAGCATGATATTCCCCATTCTCTTTTAGATTCAGTGTGGAAGAGTATCTTCATGACATTAACTAAATTATAGATTCCCTCGCTTCAATTGGCCCTTCCGTTTTAGACATGGACCTGTTTACACTCACTCTCAACGTTGTGCGGATTATAATATCCTTGCTACTATGTTGATGTGTAGCACTAATCTTATTGTTTTTCATTATGTGAGAGCCAAATTGATTCATTATGAGTAATGCCTTAAAATTTTAAATCCAAGGGTGATAAATGTCCAATTTTGCTATTTTGATCCCTCAATTTTGCCACTCTTTTCTATATATTTCTGCCATTCGATTATATCCCCCATTGCAAAGGATATAAGTGTTTTGATCCCATTACATGTTATTTGTATATTGGTTGGCACGTTGTTTTCCATGAAAATCATTTTTAATATCATAACTTTATTTCTAGCTCCCATTCTTCTGTTATTCATGCTCCCTTTGTCTCCTCGAATTGTTTGACTAGTCTTTCCATTTCGACCATGACTATTTCCTTCCTTTTAGGTCCCTTGCCTACTTCTTTTGGGTCACCTTCTCCATATCTTTCTTCTTTATCTCATCCTGTTGAACCTTCTCTTATTCTTCTCATGCTTCATCCCCTACTATAGATTTTGTGTAGTTCTCTCGACCCATTCTGCCATTTGCCTTCCCTCGTGTCTCATTACCTAGGCCTCAGCCCATCTATCCCATGTCCCTTTCTAATATTATTCATTCCTGTGATGTGCCTCCGGGCCTCCTTTGTTTAGCTTATAGTCTCCTAGTGCCACATCTCTTCTGACCTATTTAACTTTTCCCAAAGGCTACTCATTCCTCCTCATTCAATTCCCTTTCTATTGTCCCTCCTACATTAGCCCAGTCTTTCTTGTCTACTGGCCCAAACTCCTCCACTGTCTCTGATTCCATTCATATTAACTCTCACCCCATGCAAATGAGGGCTAAGAGTGGAATTTGAAAACCTAAAGTTCCTTTGTCTCCTGACACAGATATTGTGGGTCTTGAGCTCACCTCTTGTACTCAAGCATTTAAGAACCCCATTCGAAGAGAGGTCATGTCTAAAGATCATAATGCTTTGCTTGGCATTACAGTTTGGGATTTGATACCATCTTAGCCAGGACAAAATTTAGTAGGTTGAGTGGATTTATAGAGTTGAGTTTCATTTTGATGTGTGTGTGGAAAGATGTAATCCATGGTTGGGTTCTTTTAATAATCACCAACAGGGTGGCATTGACTATCATGAGATATTTAGTCCAGTTATCAAAAACCTATCATTTGTCTTGTTTTATCTTTTGCCCTTTCCTATCAGTGGCCTATTCAATAGCTGGATGTTGAATCCTTTATGGTATACTTACAGAAGAAATTTACATGAAACAAACACTTGATTATCCACATCATGGCTGCAAACTCAAAAAAGTTATTTATGGACTTGCATAATAGTTTTATAAATGTAAGAGTTTTCTTTTGTCTTATGACTTTGTTTGTAGCTCAACCAACACATCCATATTTGTTTTGTAGCCATGGAACTACCACTATGACTTTGCTTTTTAATGTCAATGATATTATACTCACTGGTTGTTCTTCTCTTTTCTCTCATAATTTCATTTCTTTGCTATCTCATCAGTTTGCTAGGAAGGACTTACGCGATTTGCACTATTTTTTGAGTTTTCAAGTGGTACAAACGTTTATGGGCATTTTTTTGATCGAGCAGAAATATGTTCTTAATCTTCTTCGTAAGTTTTATATGCATGCTACTAAGCTTGTTTGTACCTTATCTCTTTCCCAAACTATAACACCCCCAGCCCCTACGGTCAGGAGTGTTACGCTTTCTTACTTCCTACCTAATTTCTGGGATGAAACGGATAGAGTTTTCCTTAAAAACTGACCGTTTCTAGGCTAAAAGCTTTACCATAAACCCCTACAATCAACGGAAGCGTACAACATTTTAAAATAAGCTCAATGGCTACGCGTCGGAGTTCATAACTCAACGAGCAACCCGCTTGGAGTACTCAAACAATATAGTTCATTAAGAAAGAAGAAATAAAAGATATAACTTAACGGTTTACACAACTGGAGTATTGAGGTTTACATCCCAAAACATAATTAACTTTAACCAAGAAGACATCTAACTAATTAGATGATTGGCTCATACGGCCATACAGAGCGACCTTTATATCATATGCATTGCATAAACTAGAATACTTGGATTACATACGTTTACAAACTAAGAATACATTCTATAACATCATCAAGCAGCGAGACTACTTCATTATGGGCACACTTGACTCCCTTTAAGCAAGGGTAACTTTTATTTCGGCATAGCTAACTCAACTTCTTCCTGTCATAAAGAAAACCTTGGAAAAAAGGGGAAAGAGTAGTGGGATGAACAATCACACGCTCAGTGAGTGTCCCCCGACCCCCTTAAACCAAAATCGTTGCAGACAATAATATCTTTAATAGTCACATATTACGTATTCATACTTTAATATCATATTAGGTATTTATAAAACCCTTATGGAAGGATTACTAACCATAAACTTCATTTTAATCACTCAAACACATTTCTAGGTCCTAAATGACTAAGTTTCTTTACTAACAAGCAGTTAAGCATATAGACAAGCATCAAGGGTAAGCATAGGGATCTTTCTTTTTCATAAACGTAACTTCTTAACATTCCATTTAAACTATGCATGAAACCTCATTCATATGATGTGCACATAAGGTTATCCCTTTTCATAATCATACTTTTCTTGATATTTCATTCATATAATATGCACAAGGTACACACATTTCAAGTCTCAATCAAATCTCATTCATAGGGTATGCATGAAATATGCTCATAAGGCTTTCCTTTTCATATTCGTATCTTACTTAGCATCTCATTCATAAGTTATACTTCGAATATGCACATGTCATGCATAGGAAGCTTTCTTTTATTTTAGTGAAAATACTTTATTTAGCCTCTTGAGGCTCATAAAAACTCTTCTCTTAGTCTCTTCAGGCTCATATTCATTAAAGGAGATCTCTTTCATATCGGTCGCATACTGACCCTTATAAGCTTTTCACGTTTCAATCATCTGGCCTCTTAATAGCCCATAAAAACTTTCTTTCTGAAATACTTGAAATGGCGTAATACCTACTGCTTTTCTTTGCTTATTAGGAAAATACATCTGGCATAAGATAATTACAGGGTGTTGATTGGGTGAGATCTATTCTCAACGCCATAGTGAGAGCTAATGCTCATGCTTAAGCTCTTACTCTTGGGACGGGTACATATAACATATCAGATCATTACCCTCGTCAGGGTCTTCTAGGATTTCCTAGTACCAGGACTTATCCCCTAGGCTAATATCATTCATATCATATTGTTCGAAACACATTATCTTAGCCAATTTAAAGCGCATGGGCCATAACGGCTAATAAGTTTGCTGCCTCTCACATTAAAATCCTTTTTCATATAACTCATGCCTTTGTAAAACTCTTTAGGGATTCCCCCGTTCAAGTGAATTCACTCCCAAAACTATATTCATTTAGTTACAATAAGCCATCATGCAATAATAATTATAGCTACTATCATTTCAAAACATGAAATCCTTCTTTTTCAAAACTCACCCTTATGCAAATAAGCAAATTTAATAACATAGAAAGGGTAGGGGTGCACATGTACACATTCAAATACTTCATAATTCAACTTAACAACATAAGCCACACATGACCTCACAATTCACACGATTATGGTTAATCACAACCCAAACTCCCTCCTCACATAGCAACCAACCACAGGAAACCTTGAACCACTCATAATTCTATCTCAAACCATCCGACTACCATCTTGGTTTTCAATTCTATAACCATAGCATATTATCATGAAAGCTTATAAAGAAATGTGTAATAGAGCTTATGTACTTACCGAGCAAGTAGCACCCATTCAGTGACACAATGCGGCTTCCATAACATATATATATTTCATTAACTTAGGTAGGGTACTCAACGAACTAGAAGAGCTAATCAGACATGAACTAACTTGCATTTAAGAAACAAGCATATCATTCTCATGTCGTTTTCAAAGCATAAGTAATCAACTAGACATGCATCGGCTTAAGATGTTCTCAGGTAGTTTCAAAGAATACTTTTAAATATGAATCAACTAACTCAATACGCATCAATCTAAGGCATGCTTAGGTCCTCTCAGAGGCTACTTTTCAACGTAAATTAACTAAATCCATATACATCGTTTTAAATGTTATTTACTTACATAACACACAATTCACTAAATTAACACGCATCGATCCGAAGTGTTATTAGGTCGTTTTAAGGCTATTTTTCAAGCATGATCAACTAACTCGACTTACGATAACTTAAGGCATGTTTAGGTTGTTTCAAAAGCTACCCTTAAGCATGCATCAACTAACTCAACATACATCAGCTTAAAGCGTGTTTAGGTCGATTCCAAGGCTACTTTCAAACATTAATTAATTAACTTAGCAGGCATGGTTTCAAGACATGTTTAGTTGATTCAAGCATTACTTTTAAACATGATTTAACTAAATAGGCAGACATCGATTCGAGGTGTTCATTTATTATTTCGAAGTCACTATTCAAGTATAAATTTAACTAATCACACAAGTATCAATTCTAAGCATTCACACTTCATTTCGAAGCTATTAATTGGGCATGAATTAACTAAGCGTACATGTATCGATTCTAAACATTCACATTTCCTTCGAAGTTATTAAACGAACATAAATTAACTAAGTGTACATGTATCCAATCTAAACAGGCATATTTCATTTCAAAGCTATTTTTTAGATATATATTAACTAAATATACTTGAATTGATTCTAAACATGCATACTTCATTTGGAAGCTACTTTTTAGGCATGTATTAGCTAAATATACTTGAATCGATTCTAACTATGCATAATTCATTTCGAAGCTACCTCTTAGGCATAAACTAACTAAACTTAACATGTATCGATTTAAATTAAATTTAGCTGAAATAGGACATGCATAATTTCAATTAATCTGACTAAACCTAAACTGACATGCATCGCAACTTAAGGGTTAAAACAATTTCGAAACTACTAATACTTAGGAGGCGAGAAACACCCACCTCGTATCCAAACTAAAGGACCCAACTCTTGGGCTAATTGGGTAGTTTCAGGCTGGCCTCGAGTCCGTGTACGTGGTTCACAATAGTGGTGGCCGAGGGTTCTAAACCCTAGCTAAATTCGAAACTTCAGTTGCTCGGTCCACAATTGTCCTAACACTAGAGCTTGGTCCCTGCGAGTCGAGCCACCGTGGCATGGGTGGCTACTGCCCAGTCTCGCCACTGCTGCCCCTCCTCGGATTTAGTGAGTTCTCGTTCTCCCCCCTATTTTCTTTGGCTGGCGTGGCATCGTTCGAGATAGACGGTAGGTGAAATCGACACTGCCACCACCACCAGTGGCTGGCGCGCCACCACTATCACACCGCTCTCCTCTCTCTCTCTCTCTCTCTCTCTCTCTCTCACAGATGCTGGGTCACCGGGGAGGGGTAGCGAGGAACCCAGGAGAACGAACCCGCCTTCGTGTTTTTTTTTGCAGAAAAACGAGGGGCTTCGGCCCCTTTTGATTTCTTTTTCTTTTTTTGTGTCTTTTATGCCCAATTGCTACAATAACCTGATCCCAAATCAGTTAATGCTCAGTCTAGGCGCGGGTTGAAACTTTCTAAAACTGGCATTCTAACTAAATTCAGGAAACGACTAAATAATTCGAATAACGATTTCGAAGGTATGAGTTCTCATCAACTCAAGAATTTTCTAAATAATTAACGTTAACAATAATAATATAAATAGCGAAAAAATATTCTTTTTAATAAAATTATCGTTTACATAAGCGCATCAATAATAATTTAACTCGTATAGTTAATAAAAATACGATTTTATAATATAAAAAGCAAGACAATCAGGTTAACTTAAAACAAAGAAGGTGGGTCTTACACAAACCTTTTTGAGTCTTACAGATAGAGAGTTACTAGCAGATCCTTCTAAGTACATGAATAGGTAGGTGTTTTGCAATATTTGATGATAGCGAGACCTAATATTTCCTTTCTATTTCATACAATTTTCCCATTTATACAAGCTCCCCGTACTGCTCACTTACATACCGTTAAGTGTTTTTTCAGGTACTTATAGCGTGCTTTCACTTATGGCCTTCAGCTGCATCTTGCCGCATCTCCTTCGATTATTGTGGGATTAGGCTAGCTGTGAGGCCTTTTGTTGCTCTGCTATAGGCTATGTGGTGTTTTTGGTCCTAATCTCATCTTGTGATGCTCCAAGAAGCAACATACTATTCTAAGTCCTCTAGTAAAGCTAAATATCGAGTGTAATATATATAGCTACAGAAACTATTTCAATTTTAGAAGCTCCTCTATGATCTTGGTATTCGTCTCTCAGGTTCCACTAAGGTCTCTTGTAATAATATGGGTGCTTCCTACATGGTTATCAATCCTATCAGCATGATTTATCCTATTAGCATGGTTGGAGCAAACACGTTGCTATGGAATACCATTTTGTTCGCGAACGTGTTGTGTATGATGATCTTATTTTTTGTCATATTCCTACCAAGTTTCAAGTAGCTGACATTTTTACGAAGGGGTTATCTTCTAAGTTATTTGATTTTTTCAGGGCCAATCTATTTGTACATCCCTCGAGCAGATTGAGAGGCGTAATAGTATATAGAGAACAAAATATGTAACTTTTAGTTGTTATAAATGTAATGTCACACTCCCTAGTTGAGGTAGAGCCATACAATCACATTCACAGAAGTGATTCAAAAAGTCATCTTGAAATGAACATTCCTTTCCTGGGAATTATACAAGAACTTCTTTGTCCTGGAAATATAGGATTCCAAGACTCCATGAAATCAGACTTATGGGAGGGAAAAGTTTTTGTGTATTCTACTAATAAGCGCATTATGGTGCATAACTTGCCACCCATAGAGCCCATTTATCTCACGGAATATGTATGCTGCTGCCATATGTAGATTTGTCAATAAGTAAACCAGACCACCAGTATTTGATGACAGGGGCTATCCATATTGCTCATGCCAACCTATCACCACAAAAGAAATTCTAAATTTGTGTCAAGTGAATCATAAAATGAGTAGACAAGCTTAACTAATATAAGTAATTGAAAAATTAAACTAGCAAACATATGTGGAATACACTTGAGATAGGTCCATGTAATCTGTCCAGCCATTTAGTAGCCAACTGCATAAAATTTCTTTCCTGTTCCCACTAATCAGCAAGCTCTTTAATGTCCAAGGCCATGCTATTCATTGTTCGATTTTGGATTTGGGTCACTTTCCTCATATCCAAGTCCATCAAATGACATTATGTATGTGTGTGTGCGTGCATGCATGCGCGCGTGCTTTTGTATGTGTGTGTATATATATCTCCATAAGCTTTCGAATGTCTCCCAGAAGAAACAACATATAAAAAGAGTCTAAAAAGTGAGAAGAAATATTAAACATACATATGGAGATGCTCGTGGATCCTCTTAGTTAGAAGAGACCTACAACCTTGCAAATATCCCTTCAACAATTGAGGATGTTGGTTAGGCAAATTTTGTTCTAGTACTGCTCGTGGTAGAACAATTTAAGAAATAGTAAGAAATTTTTATGTAAGTTGAAGATTCAGGAGTAGGATGAAAGGATTGGAAAATTATAGTTCATTTTCTAACTGCATGGGATCCAACTTCTGTAACGAGAAGCACATGAAAATCAAAAAGAGTGACTATGTACTAGAGGGAGTAAGTTGGTGACAATAGAATAAAATCTTCTAGCATCAAAGCCATGAACATAAATGAATTTATACTTAGCTTAATCTTTTAGCACACCATGCTCTTTGTAAGCCAAATGTCTTCCATCAGTTAGCATACCTCTTGATGCTATAATAGGACACCATTCGTTACTCCACAAATTTTGGTCGGAGGGAAAGAAGTAGGCTGATAAGTCCATGCAAAGAGACCAACCAGACTAACTAGAAGTAGTTTCAGAAACAATCCTGAAATTTTGGTTGCTTGTAAATATAAGGAGTTTTCTTCGAGTTTTGCTACATGTCGCCTTTAGGGGGAGAGATAAGGGTATCTTTATTTATTTAAAGAAAAAATATTTTATATATATATATATATATATATATATATATATATATATATATATATATATATATATAGGGTAAAAAATTTACATAATATTCACCTTTTTTAAATGAAATTTTTAAAATTTTCTAATTAATTCAAACTCTCCATAAAAAAATCTCATCAATACTTCATTAAAATTTTAGTAGGTGAATAAAAAATTTAAGTTGATAAAGTTGAGACTTTTAATACCGTAATTCTACAACTAGTGTTTTGATGTCCTCCAACTACAAAAGTTACTGAATAATATTACTTACAAGCATAATCATCAAGCACCATGAATATTGATCTGAATGAAGTCCTAGATGAGCTGTGAACCTTTCATTCTTCAATTGTTTGGCTGTATATGAGGATATATTGTTGAATATGAATAGCTTATGGATTGTTTATGATTACTCCCCACAGCATTATGTCTACCTCAATGCATTCGAACCCACAATATACAAATGATAAGCAAGATCAAATCACAGCACACTATGATAGACTAACCATCGAAATTCATAGCTTTGCAAGAGCCAAAGGGAGTTCGCACAAGGGAGGAGAGGGAAATACAGTCATGTTTGACGCTATGCTAGCCACCACCATTGTCACAAGCGGTTGGCGAACTGACCTCACTTGCTATAAGGCGAGAGGGAAATCAGTGAGCAAAGTTGTGCTATTACAAGTGACCTAATCTGCCGACGATGCCAAAAGAGTGGGAACCACCGCGATAGTTGTGCTGTTGCAGTGGGTTCCTTAGTCGGCAAGGTCACGCAATGTGACGAAGCATTGCGGGGCTCAGCGACGGTAAGCGAGTAATCAGCAGGTGGGACTGGATTTTTTAGGAGAGTTTGAATTAATTAGGCAAATTAAAACATTCATTTAAAAATGTGATATTATGTCAAGTTTTTTACCATATATTTGGATAAGATTTTTTGGATAAATAAATAAGGATACCACTGGCAAAACCCTTTTTTTATAGTAAATATAAGGAAATTTGATAGCTGACATGCAGCCATGATTATATGTGCATCATTGTAATTACTAACTCTAGTAAGAGCTCTAAATTTCAATACAATGAGAAGACCCGATAATTCAGCTCATTTTAGCCTTGAGGTAGTAGACCAAATAAAATACTAATCATCAACATTCAAAGTTAATTTAACTTTTTTGCTACATATAATAACAATTAGTGCGATTGAGTACGATTCAGTACTCATCGGATTACTTTAGTTAATATTTTATACATATATTTCAACACGATTAGTATCATACAAAATTAGGAGGAAATTCCATGCACTTGTAATGATGCAAAATTTTGTGTGCGTGGGTGGGTGGGTGGGTGGGTAGGGGTGTGTGCGTGTGTGTGTGTGAGTGTGTGAGAGGGGAGAGAGAGAGAGAGAGAGAGTAGGAAGAGGAACCTCTAGTGGCAGATCCTGACATTCGGATCGGGGATGTCCACCTATCAACATTCATCACAATGCATATCATAAAATAAAGTTTAAGCAATACATAAACATTAGTCTGCTATTACAATTGTCTTTTATGGTTCTTCATGTTTTGGAATTGATATCTAATAGCATCATTAGAAATTAAGTCAAATACATATTTTTCTACATAACAAAACCAGGCAATCTTTCTCTATATATCTTCATATTTCATCTTGTACATTAGAAGGACATTCTAAAACCAATTTTCTTAGTAAAAGATCCATTGGAAAAGTACTCAAACCAAACTCATTTTCACTAGAAGATTGACCCCCACTTAGTTTATTGCCTAAACTTTTGCTATGAATACTTGATTCATCCTCACTTCCTCTATCTGTTTAACACTCGTTAATATTAGAACTGACTTCACTACCACTTACATTATTTTCTTTGCCTTTTTAGGCCATTTTCTTTTCAAATCTCTTAAAATAGGAATGGACCAATTCGAATAAAACTGGGGGGAAAAAAAAAAGACAAACCTCAACTATGAAATCAGACAATACATCAGCATCTCACTTAGTTAAAGATGGAACTAAACTATGAATACAAATGAAATGATATATTGCAATAGAAATAAAACTCGCTTATAGCTGCAAAATTACCTCTAGAACTGACGGATAATTTTGACAAAAAAGTCCCATCAATATACCAACGAATAATTTGAAGGAAAAGTTCGCCAAATTTAGAAAAAATATTTTTTCAGGGAATATTGATGGAATATTGACAGGTCCATCAAAATTTTGAATGCTTTGAACAATTTTGAATGGGAAGAACACATGTGCCAAAATTTTGAAAACTACATTTCATAATTTTGACAGAAAATGACTATTCCGTCAAAATTTGGAAAATTACTTTTATCAATTTTAACAAAAATATACATACCCATCAAAATTTTAAAAATGGCTTTTACCAATTAAAAGTGATTACCTACACTCTCCCTTCATCTCTGCCCAAAACCCTAACCCATGTGACCCCCCTATTCCGCTCATAAGTAATGGGCACTGAAATCCCACCCTCCATCTCCATAATTCATCTTCTTGTTCAAGAACATCAATATCACCTTCTCTTGCACTTCTCCAATTTCTTCAAACCAACCCAGAAATCATTCAACTCTTCATTGCTCAAATCGTCAATTCTTTTACATAATTCCCCATTTTAACTGGTCAAAGGAGAGAGATGGCCCAAGAAGAGGCCTTGTTTGAGTACGGCGGCATACCGTGGACCCAGCCAGAGGGCTCCCACATGTTGGGGTCTGATTCGTCACAAAAGCTGGAGAGGTAGAGGGTCGTTATAGCACCCAAAAGTGGAGGAAGTTTGGTTTTTACGAGGCCCAGGTGGACGATGTGGTGGAGGTTGAAGAGACACTTGAGGGCTAGCATTCGGTCCGGTTACGGCTAGTTTACCATGCCATAAAGAAGAGCGTCAGGGCCAGTGCTGTCCAGAGCCTTCTTGGTATGTATTTTGCCAAGCCAATATTGAAATTTTGATTAAGACTTAAATTTTGGATTGTGCCTTTATCTTTACAGATTCGCAAGATTCGTCCGAAATTAGGGGCTTTTTGCCACTTTATTTTGAATATGAAGTTCTTAGCAAGTAAAATTTCAACATCGGCTGGGCCAAAGAAAAGCAAGCTTCAAGGAGCTTAATATGGCATTTGAAGAGCAAGCTTCAATATTTTGAATTTGGATATTAAGGCTTGAACATTCAGACCTTATTTTTTAAAATTTTCAAAAAATAATTGTGATGAAAGTCGATCACAATTTCCCGTCAAATTGCATAATAATGGACTGTCATTCCATCAAAATTGTCCATCAATCCAATTTTGATCATTTGTCAGACCATCAAAATTAATCCATCAAAATTAGTGAACATGTTCAGTCGAAAAGTGAATTTTGACTAGTGTTTTTTTGACAGCCAAATATTCCATCAAAAACCCGTCACAACCATCAAATTTATCAAAATAAGGCCAAATTTCCATCAAAAATTGCATTAATTTTCATATGTTTCTTGTGGTGAGTTAAATCAAGCAACACATCAATTCAGATGAAGAAACGACATATTTGGCGTATCATAGAAGCTCATCCCCAACAAATTAAACAAATTAAAGCACAATAACATATCACCAACTACCAAACAATTGCAAGAGTTGAGGTAGTGAGACTCAAACAGAAAGGTTAGCAACAAAGAAAAAAGAAGCAATTGTAAGAGTTGAGACTAAAATGGATTTGATTCGTGTATGGATTTAATTCAACAATAAGCTTTAACAAATTAAAGAACAATAGCACAATGGCACCAATCAATTAAAAGAGCTATTAACAATTAGTTAATTAACCAAGCAATTTCATTATTTCAATCTCCATAAACAGAAAAAGAAGCAAGTACTTGGCCAATTAAGAAGCAATTTAAACAACAAAAAAAGGGTTAAAGATGAAACCCTAACTATTAGTCTGGCCAAGTGTGTTCAGCCAGTGGGCGACGCAGGTATGGCAGGTGGCAGCATCGTGTGGTGCCAGTGGTGGCATGGGTCCACATCAGTCGGTGGTTCGGCGTCATGGGTGTCGGCGTCATGGGTTTGGACTAAAAGGAGGACATGACAGGAGGAAAGACTAAAAGAGATTGAGAGTGAGAGGAGACAATGGGTGGTGAATGACGACTGGCATCTTGCTGATGATGGTCTCCAGTTCACCACATTGGTGGTCAATAGTTGACTGAGGTGACTCCTAAGGCAGAGTATCGAGATACCCAAGGGTGAAAGAGAGTGACGAATAGTAAGAGCTTTATGATTTACTGCCCCTGCTTTGCCTGAGCGTATTTAGAGCCTGACTGGAATGCAAAGTCTCCAAAGAATTTCTGGGCCAGCCCATTATATAATTGTCATTCCTCCGTCTGCGACTATACACCTCTAGGTCAAGAAAGGATCCACCCCTGGGAACCTGAAGAGAGATAGAGAAAAGGGGGATTTGAGATTGGATTTGCAAGTGGTCTGGCAGATGCAACTGATATCTTCTAGTTCACTGCATCTGCCATGTTTAGTGGAGCAATTGCTGATTGTTGATTCAGATGGGGGTTCTTGATTTTGTGGCGGCAGCGTGTGTCGAGTGTTCAGTGTTTACTGGCTGCTAATGGTGTCCGATTATTCTATTTTTTAAAACTTTTAGATGACTCAAGGCTTGGGATGACAATGCGTTAGGTCCATCTGGATCCAGGCCTATTGATTTTTTAAGACTTGGACCTAGACCCACTAATGGGTCTGCAAAGAGAAGATCCAAGCCCAGAACCTATGGGTTTGATGGGTCCACAGTCGGATCCATACCATTTTCAAATTTAAAAATTTTTGCCATGATTTTTTTTTCCACATCAAAATGAATTCGGACATTCCAATGATAAAAAATTGGATCTGGAAAGAGTGACCGCATTTTGTCTTGCAAGTTGGTGGTGGGTTCAAAAATACTTAATAGGGTAATCGTTTCCCTCAAGTAGTGTTGGCGGAGGATGTTAAGAGGCTATTCTTGGACGAATTAGATAAGTGCACCACAAACTGAGAAACTTTTCATTGGGGTGATTTTAGCGGTCATATAGGAAGTAGAGGAGATGGTTATGACACGACACATTGAGGTTTTGGTTTTGGGGATAGAAACATTGGTGGGTGTCTATTCTGGATTCTGTGGTCGCGTACAAACTTTCGGTTGTTAACTCTTATTTAAGAAAAAGGACTAACATTTGGTGACTTGAATAGCGCTAGGACACAGATTGATTACTTTTACGAGGCAGAACAATATGAGGTTGTGTAAAGATTGTGAAGCGATACCTAATGAATGCTTAATAACACAGCACAACCTTTTGGTTATGGATGTGAACATTAGAAATCTAAAGAAGAAGAAGAGAAAGGTTAGGGACTTTAAAGTTAAAAGATGTAATCTAACTACTGAGAACGTGACTAAGTTATACGAGAAGGCCAAAATAGAAGGTTATTGGAAACTAGCAGAGGATGCAGCCACAATCTAATGAGAAATGGAGGAATGTATTCAGAGGTCGGCTAAGGAAATCTTAGGAATATCTAAAAGGAATACGGGGAGAATAAAAGAGTCTTTGTGGTGGAGTAAAGAGGTGAAGGAGAAAGTGAAGGCGAAACAAGAAGCATACAAATGATATAATGCTCTAGTAAGTAGTGGAACAAAGGAAGAAAAATATGTCAACAAAGTGAGATACAAGATTGCAAAGTGAAGTAAAGAAAGTAATCACAGTAGCAAAGGGTATATAAGAAACTAGGGTATAAGGAAGGAGAGCATGAGGTCTTTAAGCTATCAAGGGCCAGGAAAAGAAGAACAAGATATTTAACTAGTGTAAGGTGCATTAAAGATGAAAGATGGTATGAAGCTTTAATTGAGGATACCAAAATTCAAGAAAGATGGCAAAGTTATATCTACAAGCTCTTTAATGTGCAGAGGTTTGACATCTCCCAACAGAGTAAGCAAAGGTGTCGTCAGAAGAAACAATGCTCTAGGTCCTGCCATCCAATCACCAAGGAGGACATTGAAGAGGTTTTAAGGAAGATAAAGGTTAGAAAGGCAGGCGTTCCAACTAGTATCCAAGCAGAAATTTGGAAATGTTTGGGTGAGAAGAGCCCTGAATGGCTAACAAACCTATTTAGTGTTATATTTAGGACCCCCAAGATGTCCCATAAGTGAAAATAGTGTACAGTTATTCCATTATGCAAGAACAAAACCAATATTCAAGACTACAATAACTATAGAGGTATAAAATTGCTTAGTCAGACACTAAAGTTGTGGAAAATGGTAATTGAGAGAAGGTTGAGAGAAGATGTAAGGATTTCAGAGAAACAGTTTAGTTTTATGACAGGTAGGTCAACTATGGAAGCTATCCATCTCATACGAAAGCTCATTAAGGATCAATGCTAAGCCCTTTTCTTTTTACTATAGTTATGGATGAGCTCACTAGAGGAATTTAAGATGAGGTACCATAGCGTTTGTAATTTGCTGACGACATAATTCTTATTGATAAGATTAGGGATGAAATTAACAAGTTAGAGCGGTAGACTTATCTGCAAAGGTAAGGCCATTTCCATCTCTCCAGACTCCGCGCAAATAGGACCCACTTTGAGAGTTGTCACTAAACTCGATATGAATTTCTTACAAAGTTGTTTTTCCTTTGCAAAAATTTTCACCCCAATAAACCTTCAACTCTATTGAATTGAAAACCACAATTTTTTGCTTTACTCCGTCAAATAAGGAGAATAAAGATTAACCGGATGCTGATGGGCTATTATCATGTCTAAATAAAGGAACTTGACACTAATTCAATTGGGTGCATAGAGGAAGATGTAAACTTCGAATTTTTACCATGAATTCAATTGCAATACTACCATATATGCCCACATCGTTGTTAGAGCTGAGGAGTCACATCCCACAGCAAAATCAATATGAGAAGTAGACTCCATCAACTAACGGCAAAGTTTCAGCAGTAAACATGACAAGAAAAAACCCACATTACAGAAATCCAAAGTCCAAGCAATGATTTGAAGCTAATTTTGCTAGTTTTGAAGGGACAATTGGGCTTTGATGATGGCATCACTTATTCCAGGAGCAAAGGGGAACAAGTGCCCTGCTCCAGGGAGCTCATGATAGTGAACCCAAGGCAGCCTTTGAGCTATGTACCTCTGCATGGGTACTGGCACCAGCAAATCCTCGTCGCCTTGCCAAAGGTGAACCGTGCCCTCGTTGTTTGGGAATGGGTTTGTAAGCTCGGTTGGGTTGAATTCCCATTTTCCAAACCCCACGATCATGTCTCGGTGGATTGATTCGAACTCTCCTTGTTGTCTCACTGGAGCCTGTTCAGTACATTTACTAGACAGCTATTATTTTATACGCAGTTAGCTAGCCCAAAATATTACAGATTGATTCCATTAGGATGGATCACAATGAAGAAGTCAAAGCATAATAATAGCAAACGTTGTCCATAGAAGCCCGTGATCTTAGTTCATTAATTTCAGTGCGTGGTTACTTGAGCTAACGAACTTGTAACTGGACCCGAAAGAAGGCAACCAGTTTCGATCTAGGCCGATTCAAACGAATCCAAAATAAGACAACTCCATATCAACCATACCGCATGTAATAACCCAGAATTTGCCAGATTGATATTTGAGAGCTAAAGCACAGACCAAATTACGGCTCTAACCCTCCTCAACAGCAATGTTTCCTCAATCCATTAGTCACACTCTAAAGTCTCCCTTAAGCTGATAAGAATATTCTAATAGAATGGATCATTGGCATGCATACTCAGGAAAGCAAAAGCAAACCTGAATTGGACCGACCCAAAATTCCCAGCCGCCCAGCCGAACCCATCACAGTGACCCATTTCCCAGGTCCACTATTGTGTATGATCAGCACTTTACAGAACCTTCATCTTTGAGTCCAATAAAGACAGAACAATTAAAGAGTGAACAATGCATACCGAGTAGTCACTCCGCTCAAATTTATGCCTGAGTTGACTGTCTTGGGAGGAGAAGACATGACTACTGTGAGTAATGGCACTTGAGATTGGGAAAATCTTCTGAGTCTGCCACCAGTAAGTAAGCCGGGGCAGATGGTGAGCCACATACGCTGACAACATCTCCCATACTGACCTTTTTCCGCCCCAATCTATGGTTATGTTTGTTGGTAAACCGGACCAAAATGGGTTCACAACTGGTGCTAACAATGTTGCCCCTGCTAGCCTATCAAAAGAGCACAAATAACACAGTTCAGTTAGCAGTCAAACTAAGAAGCCATGCATAAATGAAGAACCCAGTGTGTGTCTTACCACAACTCAAATAAGCAAAGTTGGATATTGCAATTGATATGGATGACCTAACACAATTCGAGCTTTAGACTGGCAAGCTAGTGGATCATTACTCATTGGAATTGGGTTTGGATGAAGTAATTTCGAGTCCACTCACAATGGAATATTTGGGTTGGTCGTGTTAGATTCATTTATCTTGGGCTTTAATCCGTTTCTTTTTAGTCATTTTCTCACATGGATTTGTCTAAAAATTACGATTAATACTGTTGAAGCACTCTGGGTTCAATTAGGGTGCTGTTGTTCAAGTTTTTGTTTTCAAGGTCAACCTAGACAAAGGTTAAAACAAGGCGACCCTAGTTATGGTGTTATGGATCACTTTGGGTTCGATCAGGGTTCTGTTGTGTCTAACAATCCTGCTTGAGTTCAAGCAACATATTGGGGAAAATCATAATACGTACCTATGTGGAATATACTTTAAGCAGGCCCAGGTGATCTCTCCACCCATTGAAAAGCCTATGACATAAAATTTTGGCCCAAGCTCCAGTTGATCAGCAAGCTCTTCGATATCAAGAGCAATGCTCTTGGGTGTTCGGTTTGGATCTGGGTCACTCTCTCCATATCCTGGTCTGTCAAATGACACAATGTATATCCCTAGACTTTCGGCCAACTCCTGCGAGGAGCAAGTATTCATCAGGCAAATCATTACCAATAATCTTAATTGGAAATTGGAAGACCAATGTAGAGGTAAGCGTAGTAGATGGATAATTCAATAGGAGTTTGGGCCTAGTCGTACTTGGATTGATGGAGTTTCAGGATGAGGATGGCTAGAGTTGCGTCATCCCAGGTTCGGGTGCAAGTATTTTAGTAGATTGCATTTTGTGCTATTTTGGGTTCAAAATTTCAATGTCCTATTCGACTTATTTTTTCAGAATAAGTTTAGTTCAAAAAAATTAAATTCAGTTCAGTTCAGTTCATTTTAGCTCAAATAAGTCCGTTTAGTTTAGCTCCATAATAACAACTCTAATTCAGTTCATAAAAGTACAGCAAAAATAAGTGGGGGGGGGGGGGGGGGGGAACACAATCTAGCCGTCAAACTAGCAATGTTGGCAAGACAGATTTTTGATTGACCCAATTTGAATGGAGACAATTCACTTTCTTGTCAAAATTGGGCTGCCTTTTATTATGATCTTAGGTGGGTCAATTTAGCCAAGATTAGCTAAACGGAGGAGGGAGACATGTAGCAAAAGCAAAAGTGCAGGAACATACGGGAGAGAGTTCAGTAGCAACAATGGCATGATGCCTGCAAGAATCAAAGCCATGAACATAGATGAACTTGTGCTTGGCTATGTCTCTAGGCACACCATGCTCTTTGTAGGCCAAATGCCTTCCATCTCTAAGCTTGATTCTCGGTGCTGTAATTGGAGGACCACCTGGGGAACCACATATTCTAGGCGGTGGAGGCCGAATGGCCTGATAAGTCCAGGCCACAAGACCCAGAATCACCACCACTGTGATCAGTCCTGAAAGATGATGGTTCTTCATTGTCAGACTACAACCAATATTGCTTCCACTAAAAATTATTATATCTTAATAGTAAAAGATCATTCATCACAGCATGTTTCTGTCTCCATTATACTGACTGTCCAATCAATCAATGATTGATCAAGTTTTAGAATGAAAGTAGTTGGAATAAAATTTTTCAAAATGATAAAATAAATTCATAACCTGTCTTTTGAAAGGACTAGTTACCGGTCGCCCAAGTGGTTTTGCACTTGCAATAACTTGCAATAACTTTAAAAGTATTCAATATTCATAATTTGGGCAAGAAGGGAGCCAGCTACGAATTAGACATATAGCTAGGACCGGAGGAGAGTAAGAGAAATACGTAAAACCTTCAATCCTAACCTAGCAATGTAGCATTCGACAAATTTTGCACCATCGTAAAAGTGTTATCGTTCCAACTTTAAGAAAAACACTAAAGATCCTAAGATTTTTTAAAAATAATTAAATATAAGAGGTTTGACCAATCAAATGTTTATGTATTATACCTTTACATTTGAATATATATATATATATATATATATATATATATATATATATATATATATATATACACACACACACACACTATCAGATCCTAATAGAAGTTGTTATTGTTGGTAAACAGGTTCCCTTATTTAGAAAAGACCCAATGGTATTAAGAATGCTATGGGACGAAGGGCAAATAATTCCCGGTCAGAACAAACTACGCACAAAGGCTACCACGGTGGAGACACCTTCCACACATATGGGATGCTTCCTCCGTATTTGAACATGATACTTTGTGGATGAGTTAAAGTTCATTGGTACTTATGCTTGCATTGCATCTGAATACCACAAACCTTGATCATTTGTTTGTTTTTTTCCTTCTTTCGGATGGCTAGTTAGGTGGAACAGGTTTCGTGGGTAAATTGCGGTGTGGGATATGAAAAAAATGAAACAAAATGGAAAGGAATAAGAATGAGTTTCTTGTAAGGTGGGAAAGAGTGGAATAGAATGAACTGGAGCGGAAATGAGTGGGATAGAATGGGAGAAAGATAAAATTATTAATGTCAACGATTGAAAAGGAGTGAAAAAGAATGGGAATTGAATGCTAGTAATCTTTAAGGGGTGAGAAAAATGGGAATGAGTAGAAATGAATAAGAATGAGTAGAAATGAATAGGAGTCAAGAATTTACCCATGAAAAGAATAGGTCTCCAGTGGAAAAGGGAGAGGCCAAAAGGGTAAAACGGACCAAGTTTGTCCTGTTGTTCTCCCAACAATACTTCTAAAATGAATATTATTATTGAAGTTGAAAAGTTTGACACAATATCAACACTGACTTGAATCGAAACTGAAGAGAAAAATACAAACTTAACCCAGTTATTGCAATATTAACTCAAAATCCAGTTTTGGCATTTGATGGGAAAAATATACATTTAATTACATTAAAATTTAAGTTGTTGTCAAAATAGATACCAAGATACTGTGATTAATGAATAGAATTATCTAAACCTGACCCAATGAACATCTCTCTTCCTCCCCTCCCAAACACCCCCCCCAAAAAAAAAAAAAAAAAATCCCGAGTTCTAAATTGCCGATTGTAATTGCTGCTGTTCGGTTTTGTAATTTGAACTCTGATACTGAAATAAGGAAGTGATGCGACGACAAGTTTCACTCCAACGACTAGGTAATTTGGTGAAAAGTGAAAACCATACGGGTTTGTGCTCGAGGCCCCCAACCCCCAAAATGTCAATATAATGTTATCTTGTTTGTTGGTTCCTAGTCAAGAATTGCACAATAATAACACTTGGTTGAACTCACTATAACAGTCGACCAACCCATTGCAAAGACATCGAGCGAGGTGCAACACTACTACGGAGTTAACAAAACAAAAGTGCCGGGTCCACAGGGAAATGGTTTACCATCAAATTCGGTAAACTCATTTCAGACCGCACCCCCCCCCCCCCCCCCCCCCAATATCCCTTAACGTGGTACAGTATCTGTATTTTTTTGGGTGCATGCGCTGAATACTTTTTGATTTTTTATTTAACAAAATCTATAATTGAGCTTAAACAAAATAAGACTGTCTTACAGTTGAGTGTAACTTGGCCAATACAAATTGAAAAGACAGATCACGAAAAATATTAGTTCAATTCTATTTCTATTGAATAAATTGTTTAACGCATTTACATACCAATTGGTTTTGATACATTTCAAAAGGGAACACAATTTGGACTAAAAACTTGCCATCCCAGACTAACCCATATGTTATACTTTGATATGACAAAAGGCAAGAAGAAATTAGCACACACAATATACAACATGGAAGCACATAGTTAATTAATACAAAAATAACCGAAGCTAGGGGAAAAGGAATAACCAGGAGAATGTTGAAGTGACTTCTGCTTGCTCACCGCCGCAGCCATGGCTAATCACAGAGAGAGAGAGAGAGAGAGAGAGAGAGAGAGAGAGAGAGAGATTTCAGTGGACCGGTAGAATATCTGATTTGCCTGATTCTGTGGTTGTGGCTATATATAGACAATAGAGTTTCAAGTTAGAAGGGAAGAAAGTTGCAGTGGTTAAACAATGACATGACCCGCTCATCTTCTAGGTACTAGCTAGAATTCTAGAAGGGTGACATCAAATCACACAAACAAATATATTGGTCACTGGTTGGTATAAAAAATTGGACTATTTATTTTTGGGTTTTGTCTTTGGTTTAATTTTCTATCAAATAGGTATAATACAAAAGGGGACAAGTAAACATAGTTATATCCGGCTAAAATTGAATTCACACTCTGGGTGATAGAAATATTGAAAATACTAATTTTTGAATCAAACTTTAGATTATAAGTTCATGGTCATTTATACTTTAATCAGGATATATATATAGATGAATTCGAGTTATCAAGTCAACTAAAAATTTAATATCATTTAGTTCCATTCTATGCCATTTAACTTTTACTTTGCAGGATCCAACATCTTCAGGATCACTTAATTATATTTAAGACTTACCATTCAATATCTAATTATATTTTTTTATACTACATTTGAAGACAATTATGTTTCTTTCAGTACATGTCTGCTCCTTTTAAGAACTATTTAGCGCCTATTAAGACCTTTCTAATCAATTTCTCTTTTTTATAATCAACAAAAGGTCAAGAGTTAAATATAATTAAGTGATCCTTTATCAATCAACATTCAAACCATAACACAAGTTATCAAGAGTTAGATTTAAAACACAATCTCGGTCATATCCAAATCAAACTTAAAGGTCCAATATATAGAGTTAAAGATGACTTAAATAGTGAGTAATTTTATTTTCCTCTCTATTAGTAAGACAAAAATCGCAAAAATAAAAATTACTCCTAGCTATAAGTGATAAAATCATCCACCAAAAGACTAACTTCAAAGCAAAAGTCTTCTCCTTGAGTTTCGAGATCAAGCCAAGTGATACCCTTCAATAATTACATTGTTGGCCTTTTGAATATGGGAACGACAAACTCAGGCCTCTTCCGTTTCTAGATCCAAGAACTGATCCAATGTAGTCGTCACCATACCACGCCCATGGTTCCTGATCACCACCATTCACCATCCGTAGCTTCAATCTCTTAATTTTGCAACATTCAATCTCTTTCAATGCCGTTTGAGTTCTCTTCAATACCTCAACAATTGGGATCTTATATTTTATCTAAAAGAACAAACCCTTAATTAATAGTGTAGGGATCAACCAAAACTCAACTGATAAAATTTTTACAGGTCAGTGCCGAAATAATTATCACCAATACTTTGTATGTGCTTAATTTATAAAATAATAATAGAGAGAAAAACCAAAAAAAAAAAAAAAAAATCCTCTTTTCTTCGTCGATCCTGCCCTTCTTTGTAAAAGGACTCTTAACCCTTTCTCCCTGTTAAAAGCGATTACGTTTGCAATAATAAAGGAGTTAGCCACAATCTTTTCGATAATATGCTTTTAGTACAATCTTTCTTCATGTAAGTTTATTGAAGTATGAGAGTTGGTGTTGTCCTACATTGATAAAATAAAAGAAAATGAAAGTGGGTGTTGTCTCATGTTAATAAAAATTAAACAATTTGAGCATATATATAAGCGGGTTAGTTATTCTACTAATTATCAATTGATTTTGTATTAGAACGCCATTTAAGCTTACATGCATGAGTTTTTGGTGAAGGCCCAACTAATAGAAAAAAATTTTAACAAAGTTTTGTCTCTTTATTTATGAGAGTGGATTGCTACCTGCATGTAGATGGAAGTTGTCGCCTTTTTCAGTAGAGAGCTTCAATAATTAAATTAAATTTTAGATTTCTTAATTTGTATGGATTTGGAGGTTGATTGATTGCGTTATGATTTTCAATATATCAGTTAATTAAGTAGATAGAGGATAGGTGAATATATTCATGGGTAAATTTTCAACGCATAAAAGCTATATAAAATATGCAGATATCCTTCATAGAGGTCCCTTGATAAAACAATGACTATTTGCCTGACTTTAAACAAATTATATTACATGTCATTGCATTATATCTAATTATTTATATAATATTATTTTACAAAATAGAAAGAGTATATAGTATTGTAAAGTGTTCCTTAATAGTATTCGAATCCGGTTGGATCTTGAGGATCAACAAGAGTAAAAATTTTTTTTTCTGAGGCAAAAACAAACCATTGAAGTTGTATTTTCTCTTTCATTATTTGTATTTTTTTCCTTAACCAAGTAGTATATTTTTTGGTGTAGATTTTCTAATTTTATTAGTATATTATATCACGTTTATTTGGTTCTCTCACCATGCACCTTTATGAACGTCTAATATTATGATATTTATACTTTAGATTATTCAATCTCTCTTCCGATTACCTCGGTAATGAGCTTTGGATCAATACAAAATAGTAACATTTGATACTATATTTTGTATGAATTGAATCTAATGAAGATATAGTCATTAAAAATTCGTATAAATTTCAATTTCAATTTGTAAATTAAAAAAATTTTTAAAATAACAAAATAACATTATGAAACCATGACATAATTTACATAAGTACAAATTGAAAAGAAATAAGACAGATGATGAATGTAAATTATGTAGAATTTAATAAGCAAGTAAAGTTTTATCAATGAAGTTTTTCTTCTATTTTTTTGTGTGATCACAAATGAAGTTAATATATACTTATGACACCAATTTAATTCTTTTTAAAAATAAATTGACCAGTAAATAAAAAAATATGTTCTATTAAGAAGTAATTTAGAGATAGGGGTATAAATAAAATTTTACCAAACATCTTTACTAGAAACAGCTAACTTTATCAAACAGTTTTTCTATAAACAGCTAATTCAAACAGCTAATGCAAACAGCTAATTCAAACAATTGACAGCTAACAGTTAATCCAAACAGCTGACAGCTAACAGCTAATAGCTGTTTGCCAAACAGGGCTTTAGTAAGTACGCTATATTAAAAATTAGCTAGTTTTCTAAAATATTACTTCATTATTTTATTCATTTAAATATGATATATGAATTTTCATCCATGAATTCAAGTATTCAACCCATCTATTTGCCTTTAAAAAAACCAAAAAAAAAAAAAAAAAAAACACAGTCACACACTACATCAGCAGTAGCAGTAGCAGCATTTGAGCAGCAGTAGCATAACGGTTATTATTATTATTACTAAACATAAAATAGTATTGATCATCATCATTGATAATATATATCATACATCTAGGAATGTGTATTCTCACCTGTTATGTATATATATTTTTTCAATGTGTATTTGTGATATAAATAATTTTAATATGTGGCGTTAATATGATTTATAGGATTATGTACTCCTAGGAGTACGATACAGGCTTTGATCATCATCACTATCACTATTAGTATTATTATTGTTGTTATTAATATTATCATTAGTATTGTTAATTATTATTACTATTATTATTATTATTATTATTATTATTATGATGATGATTATTATTATTATTATGATTATTATTATTATTATTATTAACGTTGTTGTTATTTGTTGTTGTATCATGTAAAACCGCATGTTTCTCTTTCTGTGTTCAAAAAATTTTGGATGAGATCATTTCAAATAAAAATTATTATGAGATAAACTATTTTAAAGGTGATTTTTTGAAATTTTGTGGTGACTAATAATATATTTTGTAGTGACTTTTTTTATCAAGAAGTATGTGACTAACAATTCATTTAATAGTGACTTTTATTAAATTTGCCTTCAAATGAACTATTAATTATTCCAATTACTATTGAAAGTTACAATAAAAACTTTTATCTTTTCACATTTCTTATATTAAATGATTTCATACAAGACTTATTATTATGTATTTATTTCAAGTTCGGCTAATATTAGAAAAGGAGCTCACTTATCCAGGGTGGTTGACTAGTTTATGAAAGAAATAGAATCTACGTAGATTCTCGGGCAGTTAAATGTTGCTTTCTTCACGTAATGGTTGTCTCCTTGCCGGTTAAGGAAGCTTCTTGCAGCATCATTCCCATACTTTAATTGGCAATTCAAATGGCGTAAACCTAAAACAGAGTGCAATATTATCAATAAAGAGTAAAATTTGTCATCAACTACTTGCTTTGAAAAATTTACTCTTGTTCCCCCCCACCTCCCACACGGAAAGAAAATGAACAGTATCGCTCATTTGTTTCACAAATGCTATCCAATGTTCTAGAAAGGAAAATGAGAAAATATATTGAGCTATTCTGAGTATTTTGAATTCAAACGACTTTGTAATGAGTCATTATTTATACAGATTTGAACTAAAATGAAGTCCAACTCATTAATACTTTTAATTTTCGTGTGAAAAGAATCTTATGACGAGCACGTAATCGAAATAAAAATAGTTAGATCAGCTTAATAGAAAATCATGAAAGACAAAATGAGTACTTTTTTTGGGGGGGGTTCTGCTGGTTAATGCAGTAGACAAAATGAGTACTTATTTGAATGAAAATCCTCTCTTAAGGAAAAGGAAATTTCATATAAATAAGCCGTCTTACATTCCTGTCATACAACACTATACAGACTTTGTTAGATGGGAAAAAAAAATTCATTAATTTTGTATAAAACTATTCCACTTTAAAGTTATTGCATAAATATCACCTAATTTTTATAAATATCTACTTTAAAAAATTTAAGAATTCTATGTAAAAATTAAGGGGTTTTTTTTTCCTCTTCATGCAAAGAGGTCATCTGACAATATATCAGGCATGTCCTATCAAATAGAGATGGGCATGGGACGGGTTCTGGATGGGTGGAGTTATACCCGCACCCATACGGGATAGGTGAAGTCATCTCCATACCCACGCTCATACCTATCAGGGTTTTCAAAATCTATCTCCATACTTATTGGGTATTTTCGGATTTTATTTGGGTTTAACATATACTAAAATATAGTACCCATTGGGTACGATAACGTAGTTTATCCAAAAAATTCATAAAACTAAATTCAACTAGGTAGAATGTTATAAAGAAATACAATACTTGTTAGATTAAGTGTAAGAGTTCATACTTAACTCATGAACAAAAACTGCATGATGAAAATGACTAGAATGAGAGAGTGAGCGACACAGCAAATAAGAGAGTGACGGACACAACAAATGAGTTAGGATTTTAGATTTATAAGTCGTGAGTCACGTGACTTCATGTATTGGCATAGTAAATAAGTGACACAAATGAATGCATTATATTGCATAGTTAGAGATAGATTGGGTTATGGGGTCTTTTTTTTAGACGAAATACCAACATTTACAGCTCAAAACTTCACTTAAAATTTATTTTACCCTCCACAAAAATTCAGGTGCGCGGCGGGTATAGGTATGGGACGGTGATACCTATACCCAAACCTGTACCCATACGCATACCTGTTTCCAGCGTACCCGCCCCATATCTATTTTTTTCTAATCTTTCATATCCATACTTGCAATAAATGGGGCGAATTTGGGAGGGGGTTTTTCGGATATGGGAGGGGTATGGGGATGGGATGAGTATGTTTGCCAGCCACGGGTGTGAGCCCATTAGACATCGGGCTGCATCAATTGCCAATTAAAACGGATTACATTGGTGTCCAAAATTTATTTGTAGACATGTTTGTGCAGCATTTTCCGTCCAGTATTTCGCTTGCGAGTTCCATCTTAACTCCAATTTGACTTAAAATTCAAACCATTAGGCACAAATTGCCATTAAACCCTCACCTATCTTGGCGCTAAGGCATGCATCAGTGCAATTCTACCCTAAAGGGAAAAATCCAAAAACAGATGGTAAAAATATTATTTAAGTATTGGATTTCTTTATTTAAGGTGATAGGGATGAGATTCGACCCGAATCCCAAAAGTTTTACCCAAACCCGTTCCATTTATAGTGGGCATGGATATAGAAAATGGGAAAAAAAACGGATATGGAATGGGTGTGCTAAAAACGGGTTTGGGTTTGGGTTCAGGTACGGACTGTGTACAGGCATGCCCATCGCTGAACCAGCCCCATACCCACACTAGATTTTCTTTTTAAATTTTTTAGTCTCTTTGAGCTTGAATATTTTAGAATGTTCATATCAACAATGTTATTAATGCTATAAGATGAGACTATTACTTAGCAATTCTAAAATTGAAAATGTACTATGAATTCATAACATCAAAAGCCATATTCTATCTCTCTACCCTAATGGAGAGAGGCGGTAGTAGCGGCCAAAAGAATGAGGAACTGAGCTCCGTGGAAGACTTGGATAAACTTTTTCGCTTTACAAAGAAAGTTAAACGATCTAAACTCAGATCAATTGCAAATGCTGGCTCCATTTACGATGAAGAGATGGAGGATTTGGAGTCCAACCCATCTCACGATACTACTAAAAATTCGACTTATTCCGACGGAATATTCCTACGGAAAATTGGTCCGTCGGAATCTCCAACGGAATTTCGACGGATTGAAAAAAATTCGTTGGAATACCGACGGATTTTCCGATGGACCTATTTTCCGTCGGGATTCCGACGGATTCTGACAAAACTTCCGACGGAATTTCCGCTGAAAAATATTTAAAAATTCAAAATTTTCAAAATTCAAAATTTTGAATTTTTTGGAATTTTCGGACGGAAAAATCCGTCAGAATTCCGACAGAATATTCCGTCAGAAAATAAAAAATTCAAAAATTTTTTGCCCCGAGTTGATTGGAGAGAAAATTCAAAATTTTTAAATATTTCGACGGAAAAATCCGTTGGAATTCCGACGGCATATTCCACCGGACATTCTTTTATAAAACTCGCTCTTCGCTTCATTTTTTCGTTGCTCATTTCGTAAAATAGAGAGAGATAGAGAGAGAGGGAGCACCGCCACTTGCTATCGCCCCACCGCCGATTGTCGCCATCACCTCCTCTCGCCATTATTCATCGTTGACTTTTTGATAGGGTTTTCTCATGTGTAATTTGTATAAATTTGTTGTTAATTAAATATATACGTTGAATTTAATAATTTGTAAAATTGGTTTACGTGTAACTATGCAAATTTAATAGTTTATATAGTTAGTTTGTTATGTTGATGTTAGTTTGTTAGGATGATAACTTACTCTCAATTTTGTACTTTATTGTTAAGGAATATAATTTTTAATTAATAAGTATAATTTAATGCTAATATCAATTTAACGTCAATGATGAGAATTTATTGTGTATTAGATCCATTTTAAAATATTTTTATCGTTCGGTACTATATTTTTATTTTTTTAAATAAATTTTAAAATTCCGACGGAATTTCGGACGAAATCCGACGAGTGCCGACGGAAATTCCGACGGGTTCTAACGGAATCCCCAAAAAAAAAATTTAAAATTTTTCCGTGAATTTTTGGTTGCATCCGATGGATGAGTCCGTCGGCCGCTCAATTTCGTCGGAGAAGCAGTCGGACGGACTTGTTATTTCCGTCGGAACGCCTTCCCGACCATCCTTATTTCGACGGATGCAGGTGGTCGGAATTTCCGTCGGAAAACTCTTTTTCCGACGGAAAATTTTGCTTTTTCCGCCGGATAAGTTGATTTTTTAGTAGAGTTCCTACCACGACGGCCGTTGGAGACCACGTGAATGCGACCCATTCTAGGGTTTCATATAGTGCAATGGTACAGCAGAACGACCCGAACCTAAATCTAATCATGAGGAACAACCTAATCTGGGAGGCGGTTGATCCTTCGGCTGGTTTGGATGATGATGAATCACCTGAGCAGGATGACCCCACATGCCCCACTATCTTGTTAACAGCGGGGGAAAAGCGCGAGCTGCGTCGTCCATAGAGAGATGCCCTAATTATTAAAATGTTCGATAAAGGTATTGGTTTTATGCAACTGAAGAAGAGACTCAGATCCAAATGGGCGTTGAGGGGGTGATTTCTCACTTATCGATATTGGTTGCGACTATTATATGACTAGATTCACCAATCCGGAGGATTATGAACATGTGCTAACTCAGGGACCCTGGATGTTGGGAGATAACTACGTCCTCATAAGGGAGTGGGCACCAAACTTCATTTCGAAGGAGGATTCAATCACTACTGCATGGATTTGTATCCCCCGCCTTGGTGTTGAATATTTCAATAAGTACTTTCTAATGGAGAAGATTGGAAAGAAAATCGTGAAGGTGATTCAGATTGATGACACTACGACTAATGTGGAACGAGATCAATATACTCGCATGAGCGTTGTGGTGGATTTGACCAAGTCCTTATTGTCAAAATTCAGATTGAATGGGAAGTATGGCATATCCAATATGAGGGGCTCCGAATGATTTGCTTTCATTATGGCAAACAGGGGCATAAGGACGAGGCTTGCCCATCGAAGCAAGGCAAGACAAACAATAAAGGACAACAGGAAGTAGAAGGAGTGGCAAACCATGACAACAAATCCAAGGAAGAGGCCACATATAGTAGTTGGATGCTAGTCAAGCGCCCTGCTAGGCGAAGGTCTTCAAGAGCTGCGATGTCCATGGGAAGAGGGAATACGACAATGACTCCTGCCAGACCCAATAAGCAAACTCCAAGAGCAGCCCTATCAGGAGAGACTGGTCCCAACACTCTTGAGCCACAACCCACGGCTGAAAGGACCTCTCTCGAGGTGAGAGGATCAAGGTTTAATGTGCTTTGCAATTTGGACCCCAATATTGTGGATTGGGAGGAAGCATTGCCCAATGGGGAGACTCGGGATGATAACACTTTGATCTCTAATGCGAACAAGGAGAATCATCCATCGAGGGGAGCTTGTGTGCGAACATTGACCCAGAATCCAAGCCCAGTTCATACCTGGACTCAGGCCCACTCAAGCTTAACCAGAATGCCAAGGAGAGAGGAAGCTGACCATCACAATGCAGCACACGACCCTCAGGCCCAAAATACCCAAATAGGCTGACGTTCTCAACTAACTAGCTACTATCCCTCTATGGGACAGGTAGCTTCACAACAGCCCCAGAATGACCACGAAAGGACATGGCGGAACATCTCCAGAGGCCTAGAATTACGAAGCCCCCAGAATGCCATAAACAAGACTATAATGTGTGAGGAAGCAATGGGATATGCACAAAATTCCATTCCAAGGATGGGCAGGTCCGCTGTAAGGCGTCCCCCAGACCCACTCGAGGAGCCTGGCCTGGAACAAGCTAGCCTTGCTATCCGAACTCGTGGCCATTTCGGGGAGAATGTTCCAGACGAGATGGGCCTGGGAAGCGTGGAAGTAGACGTGGGTGACAATCATATGAACCCAAACGCCCAGGAGACAGTCAACCTTGTATCTGTTAGTGATGCAACCCAACATTTTTAATATCATGAATCAAACCCAGACAGTAGATGCCTCATCCTCCATTGATATTCTGACAAGTCCACTCAACATGTTGGTATGGAATATGCGTGGTGCGGGTAGTAAGGAATTCTTAAATAACCTCAAAGAGTTCACTTCCATGTTTAAACTCTCTATTATTGCATTGTTGGAAACGCACATTAGCAGTTCAAGGGCCGAAGAAGTGTGTCGGAAAATAGAAATTCAAAAATGGCACAGAGTCGAAGCCCAAGGATTTCAAGATGGAATTTGGATCCTCTGGAATGAGCATGAATATAACCTCACGCTAGTACACTCGCATTACCAATTTGTTACCATGGAGGTTAATGGCAAAGGGTTGGGATCGTGGCTTTTCACAGCGATATATGCTAGTCCCCAACCCCACGCTCAAGAGGAATTATGGGCTGAACTCACGAACGTGGCAGGCAATATAACCATGTCTTGGCTACTAGTTGGCGATTTCAACGAGACCAAAAGTTTGGATGAAAGAGACCATGGAGGGGACGAGATGCGAAGACGATGTACCAACTTTAATAACTTCATCGAAAATAATGTGCTTCTTGATTTGGGCTTTTATGGCCCGAAGTTTATATGAATGAGAGGGAAGTTCATTGCGACAAGATGAAGTGCTCGGCTGGATCGAGTGCTTTGCAATAGTAAGTGGCGTTCACAGTTCCAGGAGGGTGCAGTTAAGCATTTGACGCACAGCCACTCAGACCATTGCCCACTACTTGTGGGGGCTATGGGATTCATGCCCCCCAAACCAAACCCATGGCCTTTTCGATTGATAGCAGCCTGGACAGAACATGGAGATTTTATAGAAATCTTACGGCAACAATGAAATACGGCACACCCACTGGGTCCGCACTTGAAGCAACTAGCCACAGAGCTTTCCCAGTGAAATAGGGAGGTTTTTGGAAATCTCTTTCAATGCAAACTGAAAATCTGGGCAAGATTGTGAGGAGTACAAATGAACTACCGGAGAGAGGCAACTGGCACCTCGTTCAACTAGAGAGCAACCTAAGGTGTGAGCTTAAAATTGAAACCATGTGGTTTCAAAAGTCCACGATGGATGCTATCTGGGATAGGGACCGAAACACGTGGTGTTTTCACCTCAGTATAATCATTCGACGACGGTTCAACCATATTAAATCACTAATGAGTGGAAATGATATTTGGCTCACCAACCCGGATGAAGTGCAGGGGCATGTCATTAAGTTCTTCGAGGGCCTTTTCACAGATGCCACTAGTTCTCCCATGCATAGTGGGCTTCTCAGAGGCCGTTTTCCAAAGCTATGAGACGATTAGAAAATTGAGCTAGCAAAGCCGTTCACCACGAAGAAAGTTTATGAGGCTCTAAAGTTTATGCATCCTTACAAGGCCCTTGGCTCGGATGGATTTCATGCTTTTTTCTACCAGAGGTTCTGGGTAACTGTTGGAAGCAAGGTTAGTGACCTTGTTCTTAATATTTTGCATGGTGGGACCATTCCAAACGGCCTCAATGAAACCTTCATTATGCTTATCCCGAAGGTAGAAAACCCCTACCTGGTCACATAGTTTCGACCGATTGGACTTTGCAATGTTCCATACAAAATCATCACCAAAGCAATAGTCTAACAACTCTAGCATGTCCTCCCTCCCTGCTTTGATATCACCTATGCAAGCCGGCTTTGTCCCGGGCCATCAGATCAGTGACAATGTGGTAATCATGCAAGAGGTACTCCATTGCATGAAATCCAAAAAAGGGAAGAAGGGAATGATGTCTATCAAAATAGACTTAGAGAAGGCATATGACAAACTTAAGTGGAGCTTCATCCAGGAAACGTTGATTGACATGGAACTCCCTGTTTGCTTGATCAATGTCATTATGAATTACGTAACATCTTGCTCCATGCGAGTACTGTGGAATGGAGAACCTATGCAGGAATTCTTCCCATCTCGAGGGATTAGGCAAGGCGACCATCTCTCTCCATAGTTATTCGTAGCATGCATCGAGCGTCTAGCCCATATTATTGAGGCAGCCGTGTCCACTCACTTATGGTCCCCAATCACAGTGGGACAGAATGGGCCATAAATTATAAACCTCATGTTTGTAGACGATCTCGTACTGTTTGCTAAAGCGGAAGTGGGACAAGCACACACAGTTATGGAGTGCTTGAATCAATTCTGTGAAGCCTCAGGCTAAAGCATTAGCAGGGCAAAATCCCGGGTTTTCTTCTCCACAAACATTGAGCCTCTCATACGAGAAGCAATAATCGAAGTCTTGGGTATCGAGGCAACGGATGATTTGGGCCGCTATTTGGGAGTCCCTGCACTGCATGGTCAAACGTCCCGGGCCCATTTTCAATACCTTGTGGACAGGGTCAACAAAAGATCAGTGAGATGGAAAACTCGATGTCTATTGCTAGCAGGCCGAGTTACCCTCATCCAATCAACTGTGTCGGCCATCCCAGCCTATGTCATGCAAACAACCCAGCTACTGCAGTCTGTGTGTGATGAAATTGAGAAAACAGTGCGTTGTTTCCTTTAGCGAGGCACATCATCACAAAGAAGCGTCCATCTCCTGAGCTGGGTGACTGTCGCCAAACCGAGGGCAATTGGGGAATTAGATATCAAAGCGATGCGACAGCTTAACTCCGCCTATTTGATAAAACTCGGCTGCAGGACCCTATCCGAGAAACACTCAACTTGGTATGAATTCTGTTTCATAAATATTGCAAAGGAAAACATGAACTGGCGGAAATGGGGTCTAAAGCCAATGCTTCTAATGCCTGGAAGAGCATACTTGAAAATAGGGAGGTGCTGCACAGAGGGACACATAAAGCGATAACGAACGGAAAGGATACTATGTTTTGGGTTGATCGGTGGGTCGGGTCAACTTCATTAACGGACTGTGCTATACAGCCCATCCCGACGCCGCTCTTACTTCAATCTGTTAGCGACATGTGAGAGGATGGGAGGGGTTGGAGGTGGGATTATTTTAAGGACTATCTTCCAATGATATTATCCTTCGAATCGCCCTTTTGAACTGATAGTGACTGAAGAGAAGGATCGTCACTTTTAGGGAGGCACTAGCTGAGGAAGGTTTACTATTAGATCTGCTCTTCCCATGCTGAAACAGGAGGACACCCTTAATCCGGATCGATTCTGGAAAAATGTTTGGAGGCTTAAAGTTCCTAAACAGATCAAGACATTTCTATGGCTCTTAGCTCATGATGGCCTGCTTCACAACGTCAACAGCCAAAGGAGCGGGTTGACATCGAACCCAGGATGCTCAGTTTGCGAAACAGGTGTGGAGGACGACGAACACATTTTCCGATCACGCCTAACAGTCCACATGCTATGGAGTCACTTTCTATGGCAAGGCCTCGGCAACTCCCATTTTGAAGGGGCGTTTGAAAATTGGGTCAAGTTTAACATAGACGACAGTTCCAGCGACCTGGAATGACCCACTAAATTTGTGACGATCTTGTGGTACATATGGAAATGGAGAAATTGTAGAATTTTTGGCCAAGGGGATGAAATTCCTACTAATAAAATTCAATTCCTTCATAACTACTACAAGGATATTATTGAAGCATTCCAAGGGACAGAGGGTGCTGACAACAATAGCGTGAAGCAAATGACTGAACGACTCATTAAGTGACAAGCCCATCCTACGGATTGGATCAGTTCACACCAATGGAGCAGCAAAGGGCAATTCGGGCGTTGCGGAAGCTGGCGGTGTCTTTAGGGGGCATAGAGGTGAGTGGCTAGGAGGCTATGCGGAGGGGTTAGGGATCTATTCTTCAGTGAAAGCAGAACTTAAAGCGGTACTCTGAGGACTGCGTATTGCAAAAGATCAACGCATCCAAAAGCTTTGGATAAGGTTGGATTCCTCAGTAGTTGTGGATATCCTTTAGAATGCCACCTTCCCTTTGGAGCACTATTCGCTTGTTAGATAATGTACAGATTTACTTTCTTCTACCGGGTGCCAAGTTCGTGTTTCACATTGCTATAGAGAGGCTAACAAAGTTGCTGTTAAGTTAGCTAACATAGGGGTACATTTAAATTCCCACTTTATGTATTTGGACTCCCCTCCTAAGGAGGTTCGCGCTTTTCTAGCAAAGGATATTGTAGGGGTCGCTTGGCCCCGGTTCTTTGCCAATTAATAACATCATCAAAGGGGTCTAAGCCCCTCTTCCGCACCAAAAAAAAAAAAAAAAATCAAAAGCTATTGAACTAATTTGAGATACTAAAAGAAGAACACATGAATTGTAAGAAAAGTTACACTAATGAATTTTTGATGCACCATAAAAGTAATTTACGTAGTCTTTGTTTAGTTTTGAAACTTTAAAAATTAAACTTAATGAATCTGATGGTATTGTTTTTTTACAATGTATATGTATCCAAATAAAACTCGAAATGCCCGAAGTACCCAATGGGTATTGGGACAGTATAGATTTTTAAGATCTGGTGGATGTTGGTATCAGTATTGATATGTGAATGATTTTAAAAATGGAAATGGACGTGAGTATCGCTACATCCATCCCGAATCCACCCCACGAACTGTCAATCAATTTGACCTTTCATATTTGCAATTCTGTGAATAATCAATGATTTGGACCCAATAACACCTAACTGTGAGAATGACTAAACCCACTAAAATAACATGTTAACTTTCCTCAAAACTTAAATCCATAATACCAAAATTATAATTTATAGATATCTTAACCAGATGAGCAAGACAAAAACACATATTATTTTCGCTTAGGCCACACAGGCATTCACAAGAATGCAAGATGATTCCAGCCTGGACGGAAAAAATCCAAAATCAATTCTTTTTGGTTGCTTACCGCTCTGTTGCTCCAGGATTTTGGTAACATGCGCTGACATGTGGGACGGCAAATGCTCACCGACTTCAATTTTTCTAGAAGCCTTTGCGTGTCTTCTCCTTTTTCGATGGTTAGTGATTTTTTAGGACCCAACTCATTTTTTGTGTCGTGTGGTACGATTTTATGTAATACATATGTTGATCGGTGATATCTATACGTAATTTTTAATAATAATATTGGTGAATTATAATTTATTTAGAATGATGACAAATCTAGAAACACTTTTATTGGGGACAACGATAATTTTGTAAAAGAGAAAAAAAAAAAGAAATTGGTAGAAACTTAAGAATTTTAAGTAACTTATTGAGTGTTGATTAATTTGTCATCCACCTCCATGATTGAAAAGTGATAACAATAGTATGGTTGGTATTTATAAATGATTTGTATGTTTCTCCAACCTGTCACTCACACTTTTTGCATTTGAGGATATGAATTTTGCTATAAGAGCGTTCACACGTGGTAATTTGGTTTTTTAAGTAGGACCTTCATATATATGAACTACTTTCTTGATTTTCATCGTAAAAAAACTACAAAATCATTTAGGATGCTTGCCCCCCGGTGCCACAAAGGTAGATCCACTCCTGAGTTAGAGTTGACTTTTATAGACGTCATTAATATATGGATTATAGGCATCGCGAGTTAAAAAGTCATTGTGAAATAAATTAGGAGTCACCTCAAAATTTTTAGAAGTAATTCTTAAAAAAGTATGTCTTTTCATAGCTCTTATTTAGGAGGTTCATCCAAGAATTTGTAAACAATAGCACAAATTGGTATATTTTCAACATAATTTAAAATGCTATAAACATAATTTCTGTGCATTGAAACAATCATTGTAACTAAATTGATAAAATATTATTTAAATACTTAAGAAAATATTGGTATAAACAATATCCAATCTGGATTTGAATGCCTTGTAACAGATTTCAATTACTTTACCCACTTTTTTTTGGATGAATCAATTAATTAATATCCATAGAATACCTACAACAGACATTAAATGCAAACAAATATGAAACAAAAAAGTAAAATAAAACTTTGGTTCAAGAGAACTAATGGCAATACACATGTCAGTTCAGACAGACAGGTTAAATATAGGTCAGGTGTATTTCAAGTTCGCATAAAATACGTTCAAGCGTATTTCAGTTTTACAGGTTTCAGATCAATCTAACTCTTCTTTTTGTCAAATTCAAAATTTCGGCATATTTGTTTATCTGTATTTAATGAACACCATTGTAATTTTAATTTCGACAAGGAATATCAAAATATTCATTCTTTTTCAATATGATATATGAATGTCATGTACAGGTGGACAATTAGTCATGTCCGGATGGGTCGGCTTGTATATTAAAATATTAATAATAAGTCAAATCATTCATGATCGGCTCATCTAAATCATGTTAACAGGTCGGAGTAGTTCGACCTGTGTAATAACTCATGTAATAATTTGATATTTTGTTAAGTACCCTACCTTTACTTAATTAGGTATGTTTTATTACTTGGTCGATTGTAACATGAGCAAAAGTTGATTCATTACCCAACATTGCCATCAATTTCAAGACCAATTAATTAGAATGAAACTAAACGAAAGATTATTATAGACGTACAAGATATTATAATTATCTATTAATTATAACATCCAAATTCTAGATTATTACATATCAGCACTATTTAAAGTGTGATGAAAGTATTCATTTTACTAAGAATATAATGGTATGACTTGTACATTTTCAATACTTATCTTATTCAATTCTAAATTGATTTTCTTAAGATTATATAGTTACTTCATGCCCATTTTTTAAAATTGTTCCATTTATAAGTTATATATGATGTTGTTTCATGGGGATGAATTTGGGAAAGAATGGATACCATCGTCTAATTTGCGAAGGGATGTGATAAGTATACAACATCTCTATGAACAATTCGTTACAATGAAAAAATATTATTGTTAAGGGTGCAAAATGAAAGAGAACTAAGAAAAGGATATAATATTTAGATTGAGCAGGAGGGTTGGGGTTCGGGTTAGAATTCACCCAAAAATTTGCAGATCTGGTTCAGTTTATTTCGGGTTGAGAAAACGGAGTTAAAAATCCAAAATTTTCAGGCCGATTTGGATCGAATTTTCAGGTTGGATCAGTTTTTGCCATATCTAAATGGCAACCACCCTGAACAATCTTCTGTTGCTTACTTCTTGTTGTGCAAAGAGATCTCTAATTCCTGTATGTTTTTTCTATTGAAAAGATCTGCCGTAAGGTGGTGCTGGAGCAGCTAATTAATATAAAATGACAGAAAATGACATGATTTTGTTTTTCTTCTTGTTCTATAATAATAATGATAATTATTATTATTATTATTGTCGTTATTATTATTATTGTTATTATTATTATTATTATATTAATCTACATCTGTACATAATAATAATCTTTTAATAACTACCCTTCCTAAATTCTCATTAATTGGAACTTTTCAGACGTACGATTTACATGATAACAAATAGCAGCCGTTGATTTATTTTATCACATAAACCAAAAATAAATAAATCACTCTAATAACTACCCACCTACCCAGAAATTTCCCGATCCCTATCTTCTCTCTCTCTTCCTGCCCCCTTCCCCCATCTCTCCTCATAGTTGGGCCTGCCCAAAATTACCAGAACTGTCTTCTCTCTCTCTCTGTCTCCCCCTCTGTTTCTCCATTTCTTGCCTTAACAGCTTTGAACCAATAATTTCCTCCATTTCTTTTATACCCTTCAGTGATGAAGCTAATTTATGAATTTCTGTTATTAGTTGTTCATCCCTTTTGTGGGTTTTCCTTCTTCTGTTATGGAGTTTAATGTCTTGGTGATTTCCAGATGGATGGTAGAACACGCTGGATCTGCCATTGAAGGGTATAGAGAGGGTTTGTAGCTACCGCTAGTCTTATCTACCCAAGCGACTATGACATCCCCATTCTTCATTCGAAGATCATTAGGAGTTCTGGCACCAGACAGCGCGCCACCATTGAAAGTGAAGCAAACAGTGCCGTATTCTTTGCCAAGAACTTTAGTAATTTTTGTTTACGGTTTTGGTGAATGGTGAGTTGTAGTAGTTGAATTTTTTATTTTTGCAAATTTGTCGTTACACTAATGGATCCTAAGTCAATCTGGGAAAATTCATAGTTGGGAGCTTAATTTAGGGTTTCATTTCTTTGGGTATATCTGCGTAGAAGTAAAAACAGTCATAACATGCACATTCAATTGCCAAGAACTGGTTTGTCAATTAGGTATCTCTAGATGTGTTTTTTTTCCCTTTTTTTTTTTGTTTTTTCGGGTTCAATATCAAGTTCCATCTGGGTTTTGTAATTCGGCAATATCAAAATTATTTGTCAATTAAGTAAATTACTATGATTGTATCAGTTAGTTGATCAAGAAGCTCTAATGTCAGCACTGCACCTCTGTAGTCCTTAGTAATTTTGGCAAGCTTGCAATGAATGGGCTAAAATTACAGTTCGCTTTCTGCACTTATTACTTTCAGGCTAATTGTTCTGCTATTCTTTAATTATGAAGGACAAAGGGCAAACAACTGCAACAACTTCAATTAAGAAGAAGAAAAGGGAAACGATGGTTTTTAGTTTGGCAAGGCATAAATATGACCCTCCTGAAGAGATATGATGCACATATCTTTCTGCTTGTGTTGTTATTGCTAACAAATAGAGCCCTTGAGAATATTTTATGAATCTTTGTCAGATTCCAACAAGTGAAATGGCTGAATTTTGGTGAGCTACTACCTTTCATGCGAAGCATCTATTATCAATCTATGGAATTTGTTGATTGGAATGGGTCATCATGCATTTGCTCAGTATTTCTGGTCTTTCCTGCAACTTCTTGTATTGGATATTTTGTGCAATGCCTTCTGAGAAGAGAAAGATAGCTAGCCTATTAGGGCTTGTTCTTTCTGTGGGTAAGTTGGGGTTGGTAAAAAGGTGAAGTGGGTTGAAGTAGGTTAAGGTAGGTTGAAGCAGGTTGAAGTGAGTTGAAGTAGGTTGAAGTGGGTTTAATTTTTTTTATAGGCGGTAAATTGAACTTGTTTAAAATAGTGGAAGTAGGTTGAAGTGGGTTGAAGGGGGTTGAAGTAGGTTGAAGTGGGTTGAGGTTGATATTTTGAAATTGATCCACGAAAAGAACAGGCCCTAAGAGTTGGAATTAAAAGTTGTTATGGTTATACTTTTGAAAATGAAGCCATACCATCCTGTTGGAGTTATTTGCAAGGATTGCGTATGAGAAAGTCAAGCGATCATACATAAAAATATTTTCACCCTTTCATAAAAACATACGGCTATATCTTGTGTGATTATTTCACCCTTCCAATGCTAACACTGACTACTAAGCTTAATGGGATGACTATAGTTGCTGAGATGTAGCAAAGTGCCTATATGTTCTTCTCTAATTTTATGTATAGTATGATTATGCATGTTCACTTGGCTACTTTTAAATTTGTATTTGGGAGCCATTACATTCTCATCATCAACAAAATTGGTGCTCTGCTTGATATGTCCTGAACGATTAAAATCAATTATGCGGAGAAGTTAATCTGACTGCCCTGGTTATAGCTAGGCTAAGCAAGGATCAACTTGGAGTGACCCTCATTCATCTTACCCTGTCTATTGATTTCAAAGCAAGCCTTGGACTAGATGCAGACACCTAGAAGTTTCAATGACTAAATGTGGTTATTGCGGTACTATTGCTTGCGAGCCATAAACTACTAGGTAAGTTGAATTTTTTAACCCAAAAAAAAACTTTACCTTTATAACTTTTTGTGGCAATTTTTGCTTAGCTTTTGCTTTTTACAAAAAAACCTATCATTCCTATTTTAATTTTCAATTAGATTTTATCCCCAAAAGGCTATTCACTACAAAGTAATATATTGTCCATCAAACCTTTTGTTAATATTTCAATTAAATTTTCAATTAAATTTTTGCAATTGAATAGTAAAATATTCGCCAGAAATAGTATTATTTTTAATTTTTCAATTAATTTTTGCATTGTGGGCCGTTGCTTAAGTGAAACAAGTCTCATCTTTGCCGTTTATTAAAGCAGCAAAAAAGAATCTCTTGATTAAAAATCTAGACAGCTCAATGATAGGGGCATTACCGCCGTCTAAAAGGACAAGGCTTGAAACATGAGTGCTGTAAATAACATAGCTAAGCATAACCTCAAACATATACACTCACATCAAGTGTTAACAAATGAAGGGTTTATAAACCATAGTAAGATAATTCACTATGCAGTCTACATCTTCATCCACAGAAGAATTCAAAATACAACTTTAAGGTATGTATATACGGTATTACTTCTGATCCATCCGGATTTCCCTTCTTCACTTATTCTCTTCAGTTGTTTCGCTGGCATGAGGGCAATATTTTGAGCATTTTCCTAAAACAAAACATGAAAAATATTTCGAACTATGAGCCGAAATTCAATACATGCATTCCTAAATTGTTAAATGATTATTGAACACTGGTTGGGCCCACTTTACAATTCATTTTAAGTTAAAAACAGTGAATGAGATAAATGTAAAATTGCATTGTTAATTATTATCTGATAGTGAACCCCTTGATACTGTTACGATCTATGAATAGGTGTATACCTGCCAAGCCGACCGGGGACTTAGCCTGAAGCCGCGCGGGTAACTGAAGGGCAATGCCCTATAACTGATAACTGACGGGGTCACTAATTAACTGATAAATCACTGTGTAAACTGATTCATTGATGTACTTACCAAAACGTGATAACGTTGATAAATACACTCTGATTTCTAAAGATACAGGCAATGCACATACTTTGAGTCTTTAAAAATATCATCTGACTTGATACAAGTCAACTGTTTCATAATTATTATCTGACTTGATAAATGTATTTTGACTTGATAACACTTATGCAAAATGGGGAACGATAACTAGGCCTCAACTCTGTTTCATAAACGTCATTTTAAGTATGTGTAGTAAATGATCTTTACTCGCATAATTGAGTAGGTAAAAGTATGCGTAACTGAAATTGAATAATGAAATGGGATACATAACTTGTGCATTTCAATACAATAAACTGATTTTAACTCAATATAAGACAAGTTAAATCAAAATGTACAGAACACCCCAACTGGGTGTTTGTAAACAGCTCATACCACCCCTGTGCACGCAGCTTGTGCAGAAACACCCCCAGACCCTGTTCCTCAAAATATTTTACCTTGATAATTTTGCCCCTGACTACCCGTCTCTGAAGCAGTTGGGTCAGTTTGGCTAAGATTGCGGACGGGGTAGACTTCTTGGCTCTTTTAGGTTGAGGCTCAGTAGGAGGGTCTTGGGTGGAGGCGTGTTTGAGAGAGGCTTTTCTCTTGGGAGTTTTGAGGGGTGATGGTTTGGAGGGTAAAGTGGAGGTTGATTTTGGTGCAGGCAGAGGCTTATCCTCTGAGGACTCTGAGAACACGGGAGTGCCCTATTTGAAGGTGGTGTTCTCAGGGTCGCTATCTAATAAAGGCTCAGAAAAGGAATCAATTTCCTCAACAACAAGGGATGACTGTTTGACAGGACGAGGTGTGGAGTGGAAAGCAATTCGGGCTGATTTTCGAGTTGGCCTGGTTGTGGGTTTGGCCGAAGAGGAGATTTGTGGTTTTGGTTTGACAGGGGTTTCACTTTTTGAGGATTCTTCAGTCTGGCCGCTTTTACGCCTTGATGGTGGTCGTGTTCTTGGCATTCTAGTACGCCGAGCCATAATTTTGTATCGTTTACGTTTCTCATCGGTTGGTGGTACCGGTGTGGCTTGTTCAGGCTTCACAGGAGACTCCTCCATTTGATCACTACTACCCCCTTCTTCTTTTGACAAATCCTCCCCTAGGTCATCCCTAAAAACTTCAGGCCCTGTTTCGGCCCCTGTTTCCTGCTCTGGGAACAGCCCAAGCGAACTGATGTCATCTAGTCCATGATCGAATAGAAAGATTTCATCTAAAGGCCCAATTTCTCTTTCAGATGCCCCAACAGGTTCTTGGGGTTTACATGCCCCCGTTTCTCCAAATAAAATCAATTCCCACCCAAATTTGTAAGGGATGTCTTCCAATTTCAGATTCACTGTTCTAAGGTCGATGCTTTTCAAAAACCCAAAAGGTTTATAGACAATGGGTCGAGAAGGTTCAGTAGTTTTACCTTCCATGAGGGCTGTCAGAAATTGTGTAGGCGCAAACAGGGCTGTGGCTGTTTGCAAGGCTGTGCCCTATGTCTGGTTGCCCTGAGTCAAGGTCGAGGAGCTCTCGGAGCTAATGGGAGACGCCATTTTTCAGAGGAAGGAGAGAGATTAGGGTTTCTTGAACAGAGTTTCAGAGCAAGAGAGTTTCGGTGGAGGTGAGAGATTGAGCAAGAGAGCTTTAAAGAGAGAGACATGCGAAATCTTTAAAAGATTTTGCCCGTTTTGTAACGGGCTTTTGCATTTATTTAGGCCGCGCACGCCTCGGGAAGAGATTAGCAATTTTCAATTTGTTGCACATATTTGACAAACAAGAGGCGTACCTATTCCTGGTGCTTGTTCTTGAGGTTACTTGCTCGGTAACATGGGACAATAAGGGCAATCTCATTAGACCTCAACAAGTGTCAGCAGGTTGCAAACCTCACATATGCTAAACATAGCACAGAAGTTGATTGTAAACAAAAAATTTTAACATGTTGTACCCGTAACTTTTAAATGTTGCAAAGAGGGTGAGAGAACAGGTTGGTCAGGTTGTTCTAATTAAGCCTAGTTCGAGTCTATTCCTTTCAAATTGTTCTCTACTCAATGCCTTGGTGAATATGTCAGCAATTTGATTTTCAGTGGCACAGAAATTCATTGAGATCACTCCTTTTTCAACATTGTCTCTTAAGAAATGATGACGAATGTCAATATGTTTTGTTCTTTTGTGTTGACATGGATTTTTGGCAATGTTAATTGCACTTGTATTGTCACAATAAATAGGAATGCATCCTATGTCAACACAAAAGTCCTTGAGTTGTTGTCTTATCCATAATAACTGAGCACAGCAAGATGCAGCTGCCACATATTCAGCTTCTGCTGTGGACAAGGCAACAGAGAGTTGTTTCTTGGTTGCCCAAGATACCAAACAAGGTCCAAGAAAGTGAGCCATACCTGAGGTGCTTTTTCTATCAACCAAGAAACCTGCATAATCAGCATCAGCATACCCAACAAGATCAAAGTTGCAACCTCTAGGATACCATAAGGCTAGATCAGGTGTATGTTTTAAGTATCTTAAAATCCTTTTTACAGCCTTAAGATGAGTTTCTTTAGGGTTAGACTGAAAACGTGCACATAGACCAACACTGAAAACAATGTCAGGTCTACTAGCCGTCAGGTATAGGAGTGACCCTATCATGCCCCTATAGGATTTCTCCTCAACTGAGGGACTACCATCATCCATTACCAGCCTGGTTGAGGGAGAGATGGGAGTATCAATGGGCTTGGCCGACTCCATCTTAAAGCGCTTAAGTAACTCTTTGATATACTTTTGTTGATGGATCATGGTGCCGTTTGAAGTTTGCTTGATTTGCAAGCCTAGAAAGAAATTAAGCTCACCCATCATGCTCATTTCAAACTCACTCCTCATCATTTTTGAAAATTCATTGCACAAATCATGATGAGTTGCACCAAATATGATGTCATCGACATATACTTGGACAATCAACAAATGTTCCCCCTTAGATTTTAGAAACAAGGTATTGTCTACCTTGCCTCTTGTAAAACCATTTTCTAATAAAAAGCTTGACAACCGCTCATACCAAGCTCTAGAGGCTTGTTTTAAACCATAAAGTGCTTTGTCAAGTTTGAAAACATGGTTAGGAAATTCATTACTTTCAAAACCAGGGGGTTGTTTGACATACACTTCTTCTTTGAGGTACCCATTTAAAAATGCACTTTTGACATCCATTTGATACAACTTGATCTTCATATGGGTTGCAAATGCTATCAAGATTCGAATAGCCTCCATCCTTGCAACAGGTGCAAAGGTTTCTTCATAATCAATTCCCTCTTCTTGGTTGTAGCCTTGAACCACCAGCCGGGCCTTGTTTCTAGTGACTGTTCCGCACTCATCCAGCTTGTTACGGAACACCCACTTGGTTCCAATGATTGTTCTATCCTTTGGCAGTGGCACAAGGTGCCATACCTTGTTCCTTTCGAACTGATGGAGTTCTTCTTGCATGGCTGTGACCCAATCTGAATCTGCAAGGGCTTCATTAATATTCTTAGGCTCAATTTTTGAGAGAAAAGCATAGAAAGCACAGAAATTTTTGAGTCTAGATCTAGTTTGAACTCCTGTATTAATATCAGATAAAATTTGATCAAGAGGATGTGAACTTTGGTATTTCCATGATCGTGGTGAAAGTGGGTTCACAGACTCGCTCTCCATCCTAGCTGGAATACTCGGTGAAACAGGTTCAGAACCTGTTCTCGAGCCTGTTTGGGAGCTTGTTCCTGGATTTATCCCTGAAGGATTCGGCTGGTGTTGTCCCGAACAGGGTTCCACCCTGTTTCCCCCTGTTTGGTTCACACCTTGCTTACCTTCCTGAAGAACAGCCTCAGACCTTGCTCCCTCCGATTGATCCTTACCTTGTTCACCTTGAAGCAGCACGTCTTTTCTAACAAGACCTAGTTCGAAGTCTTCTTCCTGTGCATCATTCTCGCTTAGACAGTTAGTTTCATCAAAAAGCACATGCATACTTTCCTCAACACACAAGGTTCTCTTATTAAACACTTTGTATGCCTCACTATGCGAGGAGTAATCAAGGAATATTGCTTCATCACTCCTTGGATTAAATTTCACTAAGGCATCCTTTCCATTATTATGCACAAAACATTTACAACCAAAAACTCTCAAATGCATAATATTAGGTTTTCTTCCCTTGAAAAGTTCATAAGGAGTTTTGTTAAGAATAGGTCTAATCATGCATCTATTTATAATGTAACATGATGTATTCAAAGCTTCAGCCCAAAAGTTTCTAGGAAGACCACTAGCAACAAGCATTGTTCTAGTCATGTCCTCTAGAGTGCGATTTTTGCGTTCTACCACCCCGTTCTGTTGGGGTGTTCTTGGAGCTGAAAAATTATGATCAACACCATGCTCATTACAATAATCAATAAAGCTCGAATTTTCAAATTCTGTCCCATGGTCAGACCTTAAGCATACCAAGGAATGTCCTATTCTCTTTTCAATCTTTTTAATGAAAGCAAGAAATTTTTCAAAGGTTTCATCTTTAGAAGCCAAAAACAAAGTCCAAGTGAAATGAGAGTAGTCATCCACTATCACAAGCACATACCTCTTGCCACCTCGGCTCATGATCCTCATTGGACCACATAGATCCATATGTATCATTTCAAGAGGTCGAGTGGTGCTTACACATTTTTTAGATTTAAATGAATTTTTGACTTGTTTGCCTTTGGCACATGCATCACATACCCTGTCATCATTGAATTTGATGGAAGGTAAGCCTACTACTAAGTCTTTGGTTACAAGTTTGTTCAAAAATGAGTGGCTTGCATGACCTAACCTTTTGTGCCAAAGCATAACATCATCATTTAGGGCACTCAAACAAGTCAAATTATTTTGGGGAAGAGTGGAGATACACACTTTATAAACATTCTTATGTCGCTTCCCCCTCAACACAACATCTCCTGTGTTCATATTCACAACCAAGCAACGTGTTGGTGAGAACACTACTAGGTTGTCTTTGTCGCACAGTTGGGACACACTTAGCAAGTTGTGTTTTAATCCATCCACAAAATAAACATTGTCAATTGAATGGGAGAGTGACTCACCTATCTTACCTATGCCGACAATTGTCCCGGATTTGCCGTTTCCAAATGCCACACTCCCACCTTCTGAAGCTGTAAGTGAGAGAAAATTGGATCTTTCACCAGTCATATGCCTCGAACACCCACTGTCAACATACCACAGCTGCTTGTTCCCTAGACTATTCCCTGCACTGTTTGCTGGGTTGTTTGCTGGGTTGTTCTCTCTCACTTCAGCCTGCAAAACAAATCAAGGGTTAGTTTTGGGAACCCAGATCCACTTGGGTCCCATTCCTTTAGAGGTACAAATCTCATCTTTCCTAACCCATATTTGTTTTACGTACACTGAGTTTCTTTTAATGGCATACTTTCTTGAGGGACAAGTATAACGGTAATGACCCGTTTTACCACAGTGATAACATACAATATTCTCAGATAATCCTACATATTTTCTATTCACTGGGTAGGTCATCCTAGGCACAAAACCTAGTCCTCTTCTATTTCGACTATGATGGGTGTTTAACCATTCAAGTGCTTGTGAGGACCTGTTCCAGAGCTTGTTTGTGGCAAGGTCTGATTCCATTTGTTTCATTTTCTCAAGCAAGTTTTTATTTTCTACAAGCAAGGACTCGACCTTACCTTTTAAGTCAAGGGATTCTTTTTCCAGCTCAGTCAATTTAGTGGAACAAGTCTCTTCTTTCATGAGTAGAGTTTCTTTAAGCACATTGATGTTTTCATGCAAGGCAAGAGTTTCTTTGTCAACTTCAAGTTTTTCCAATTTAAGGGTTTCATTTTCAAGTTCTAGATCTCGAACATCCCTTTTTAATTCAGCACATATATCCATTATAGTGTACACTAATTCCTCAAGAGTTGATTTATTTAGACCACGTACCTTGTTCTTGAGTTGAGTCAGACTATCTGTTGATCCATCATCTGAATCAGTGTCACTTCTTGCCATGAGTGCTACATTAGCTTCCCCAGCTTCAGACCCTTCCTCATCCTCGCTTGAGTCTCCCCAGGCCGCGAGCATAGCTTTTGAGAACCTTTTCGCTGAGCTGCTTACACCCTGTTTCCTCCCCTGTTTTCTAGGGTGTTCGGGTTCTTGTTCTTCCTTGTGCAGTGGGCAGTTTCTCACAATGTGGTCCAGTTTGCCACACTTGAAACACCCGGAGAACTGTTCCCGAGAGGTGTTCCTGGCCTTGCTGAAGTCCTTTCTTTTGCTATTTTCTTTGACTTTCTTGAAGAACTTCTTGAACTTTTGAGTGATCATGGCAATCTCCTCCTCATCAGAATCAGAATCATCTTCTAAGGCCTTTAGTGTAAGACCTCGATCTCTCTTTGTCTCATCTTTCTGTTGAGAATTTTTCCTAAGTTCATACGTTTGGAGGTTGCCAATCAGCTCATCTAGGGTGATCTTGTTCATGTCTTTAGCTTCTTGGATGGCCGTTACTTTCGCTTCCCAAGAATGAGGTAAAATTCTTAGGATCTTCCTCACCAATTCTTCGGTGGTGAAGGATTTTCCCAAGGATTTTAGCTCATTCGTTATGTGAGTGAAGCGAGTGTACATGTCCATCACACTTTCACGATCACCCATCTCAAACAGCTCATATTTTCTCATAAGCAATTCAATTCGGGATTGCTTTACTTGATTGGTCCCTTCGTGAGCTACTTGCAAAGCATCCCAGATTTCTTTAGCCGACTCACATTCAGATATGCAAGTATATTCATCAGGGCCTTGGCCAAAATATAGAAGTTTCTTGGCTTTGGCATTTTTCTCCATCATTTTGTAATCTTCAGTATTGAATTCTTTAGGCTCCTTGGGGATTGACTTTCCATCTTCAGTTATTTTCTTTGGGATGAGTGGTCCATTCTTGATGAGCATCACAACTCATAGTCCTCGGCTTGGATGTAGTTTTCCATCCTATTCTTCCACCAACCATAGTGTTGGCCATTGAAGTATGGTGGTCGAGTTATGGATTGACCTTCAAGCATGCCTTGTGGGGTACTCATCTTCAAGGATCTCTCAAGGTGTTAGCCTTTCAAAGGAGAACCTGCTCTGATACCACTTGTTGATTTAGAGAGTACACAACCACAAGAGGGGGGTGAATTGTGGTGTCCGATTTTCGCAAGTTGCTGGCAAACAGTCTTAGGCCCTGTTCGCACAGGTTGTTTCTGAGATAAGCAGAAGCGAAAATCCAACAAAATTGAATGCGAAAATAATGGACACAAGATTTTTACGTGGAAAACACCTCTAGCCCAACTGAGGTTAAAAACCACGACCTACCTCGTGTAGGATTTAAACACTTCACTAAACGGGCTAATCACGTTACAATAGTAACACACCTTGTTACAAATTGCAACCCACGTAACCGTCTTCCCTAAGACAGGTTACCCCACGTCCAAAATCCCCTTGATTTGGACACACACTCAACTCACTTTTGTGAAAGAAGAGTATAAAGAAAAACACCCTATTACAATGCTTCTCAACTAAGCTAATATAGGGTACAATGAAATCCTAGTATGCCAACTTTGAAAGCTCAAATAACTCACTCACTAGACACGGTTTTCTTTTCAAACTTTTAAGCTCATGAACACTGAATTTTTCTTTTTGAAAACCGATGCTTCTATCGTTCTAAGAAGCGACTTTATATAGTGCTTGGAAAAACAATTCCTCAAATTTTTGGAAACTAAAATCCCTAAAGAATATAGAATTCTTTAGCCACAAGGGATGAGGAAACATGAGCTGGAAACACTTCCTAAACCGTGTGCATAAGGCGGTGATTCTCAGCAACTAGCCCATGTTTTTCTCAACAACCTTATCCACTTGCCAAAAATTGGATATTCTTTTTATTCAAAAAAGATTTTGCAAATCCCCTTAGATTTTAATAACCGTTTTTAGGATAAGGGGTAAGATACTCCATAAAAAATCTTTCTTGCAAATCCTTGAAGAAGCTGCTCAAAATTCAAAAGATAAAAATCGTGCAAAACAGTTTTTTTCGCAGCTTATTCTGGAAACACCCTGATCACCCTGTTTCCAGGATTGTTCTGAAGGGTGATCCGAAATATTTACCAAAAGAAAACAAAACTGTTTCAAGTAAGTGGTAAGTTAAGAGTTTCTGATTGGCATATTAACAAGAGTCTAAAAATATAAAACCAAATTAAATCAAGACATCTTGTTGTAACCACTAGTCATCTTGTAGAAAGACGAATCTGCTGCAAACACTTCACAGAACCTGTTCCTCACGGCTGCACTTATATCCTATGCTTCAAATACTTCACAGGACATGTTTTAAACACCTTACAGAGCCTGTTCCTCATGGTTGTTCTTACATCGCTGACTTGAGTACCTGTTCTTGATAAACCATTAGTCAAGCAGTTTTAATATATTGAAAAACAGCAGTAAGGCCCTGTTGGTAAAGCTTGTTTGGAACAACAACACAACTACAACACTTGGATTTGTTATCATCAAAACCTTATAGATTCTAACAAATCTTTTTTTTTTTTTGGGTTTTTGCTTGGCTTACATGGAGCAATTCAACTTACATGCTTCGTTGAGATATTTACTGTGTTTTGAATAGCGATGATGACTAGGGTTCCGAGCATTAGGGATCCGACAACTAGGGTTGCGACTTCCGTGAGAAATGGAGTGCCAATGGCAGCCGGTGGAACTCGCGGCAGCGAAGGCAGTGCTGCAAGAGTGCTCTCCTTAGAAGAAGCGGATCAGATTAATCGATCCACCAAGAAAATGAAGCGAACTGCGAGGGAAAGTGGCGTGGGAGACGACACAACCGATGACCATGATGACGAAATGGACTGTTAGGGAAAAAGTTTTAGTATAACCCCAGGTGCAAGGTGCATCGCTGAGTACTCGAGGTGTCGTCCGCAGGGAGTTGTGTTTTCAATTACCAAAGTCCACTCGAGCATATCAAGCTACGCAATCAAAGATGCAGAGAAATAGAACTAAACTACTAAAATAAAGAAGATTTCAATTGTAATTAAACCTAAGGTAGACTAACTAATTGAGTTAAACCCTGATCTACCCAAGTTAAGCTAACATTCAAAGATGACCAGTTGTATCAATAAAGTCCACCCAAGCTCTCTCTCAAGAGTCAATAGGCTAGTCTAATTGTTCTAACCACCTATTTTCATGGGGTTAGTTTAATTAGGCTACAAGATTAACAACCCTCAACCTAGCTAGCGCCCGAGACTATTTTCATATCCGAGTCCCAACTATTCTCTCTATTCACACTAGACAATTAACCTCACCTTTCAACATAGGTTAATCGCCCCAAAATACGGATGAAAACTCTTTCAAACATTTCATCGAACACGCGGTAGGCGTGAGAGAAATCCTAAATTCTAGCATAAATAAGATGAGTAAAAGCCTAACAACAATCAATTGGCCATCAAGAGGCTAATTACAATCAAAACTCACAAACTTAATCGAAACTAAGCATCTATAAGCAAATCAAAGCAAGGGTTAACAAACCAGAAAACAAAGCAGGAAACATGAAATTAAAGAGGAAGAGAGGAGAGAAACTTAGCTATCGATTGCAAAATCCAAATCTCATACAATGTATACAGTAATCTACTCTAAATTGTTCATCCCCCCATAGGGTTTTGTGGCTAAACCTAAATTAAAAACTCCCAAAAAATTGCCAAAGGTGAGTCGGGAGACGTCAAACAACAATGCCCGAAGGGGCCTTAAATAGAAAAAATCAGGCGAGCAAGCGGTAGCGGGGTGGCGCGGTCGTGCCTGGTGGGACGTCCACCCCGTGCTGAGGTGGCATGACCGTGCCACACGGCACGGCCACACTGTGCCAATTTCTAGCATGGTGACCGCCCCATCCCGTCGTCCATTCTTGCCTTTTTTTGCTTTTCTTGTCCGTCTTCGCCCCCTTTTTGCGGCATTTGCTCGATTGAAGTTATTAACTACAAAAACAAATAAATAAGTAAAAATCCTAAAGGTTATATTATTATACGAGCTAAAATTAGGTAAAAGAGGCATGTAAAATACGATAAATTATCGCCTAACAAATACCCCTATGCCTATCTTTTGCTCGTTCTCAAGCAAAACAAATGAAAAACTAACCTAAGAACCTAACTCACTTTCATAGGAATAACAATTGCATTTAGTGTATACGATAAGCCTTTTAAACCCCTTGATTCCTCCAAGTGGACTAGTGAGTTCTCGTGAGGGTTTGCAGAAGATATACCTACAAAATCTTGAAAAAGGAAAATAAGTTCAAAAGGAGAAAGGAAAACAAGGAAAACAAAACAGATATGCAAACAAGGCACAAATATCTATACAAAGGAAAAAAACTATACACATTCTAACCAATCAAATCACCAATGCAACAAAGATATTAGCTTGTATATAAACAGAGTGTATATATCAAGACCCTCTATCCACATATATGACATCAAAGCACCAACTTTTCGCTCCACTGTACATCAAAACCTAGAATCCATTCTAGTGCTTGGTGTGTAAGTGTATCATCATCCTAAGACTTAAGCTTACCAAAATCAAACTCATTCCCACCTGATTGACACATGCTACATTATTAACTTATTAACAAGTGAAGCAAGTATTCCCAGTAGCAATATTGCTTCAAAGGATAACAACTAGTAGCACATGCCTCAAAGGATAACACCTATTGGCGCATGCCTCAAAGGGATGCTTGTCATTCCAAATTTTATTTTTTTCTTTTTTTTTGGGAAATGCAAACAAAGATCAAAGTAACCATGTCAAAGACAAGTGGGAGAGTCAATCATGAAAGACTAAGATCCTAAGATAATGATGATGCTATAAATAAGGATTGGATTACACATTGATAATAAATAATTGGGGTTAGAATTAGGGTCTAGAATGACATATTGAGGACGAAGATCTATCATGCACATCATGCTTATATACAAGCTAATAGTCAAGGCACAAGGGATTTAAGCTGATCAGAATAGTACGAAGCTTCCTCAAAACCAAAAAGAAAACTATACAAAAGTGAACGATTTTCAGAAAAACATGCACACAAAGGTATATAACTTTCCACCCCCACACCTAAATCTCACAATGTCCTCATTGGGAGCCGAGGAGTCACTACCACCACAGAAACACAAAAAAACAAAGAAAACAAAATCACACACCTAACACACAAAAAACAAAACACACAAAAAAGAAAATAAAGTGAAAAGAGATCATAGCCATCAGTTGGCTCAACAACATCTAAAATTTCACCTCAATATTGATCACCAATAAAAACACAACCTACTATCCATAACTAAATACAACCTAATATCCATAACTAAATTAAAAGAAGAGAAAGAAAGGAAAAGAGGAGAAGGGAGAAGGGTTAGAATGATCATACCAGGTTAGGTGCTGCGTGCACCTAAAGTATGCCTCGCTAAGATGGTGCTCTAGGAGGCTAGAGGAGCATCCACCACTCCTCCTAGTCTCTCAAGACTCGAGTTCGAAAGTCGGAGGGGGTCAAAGCTTGCAAGAGCTTATCGAACACCTGAGCATCTAACTCAGATGGATGTAAGTAAGAGCACAAGAACATGAATCCGAAAATGAGAGTGAATGCTCTCCTAAACTTATCAAATGCCTTGGAAAAATCGATAGAATAGGCAAAGGTAATAATCAACATGATTTTTTCAGGTAAATGCCCTAGGTACAAATTATAAGGATCAAGGGAGGGGTTATACCCTCTAAAGGTACCTAGAGTCTCAAAATAGTCGACCTTATTCCTATTAAGCACAACATAAGAATCAACAAGTGGTCAATCGTGACACTCAGGGGAATGGGAGGGTAGTGAACCTGAAGGAGAAACATGAAAAATATCGAGGGGATCGGGGGACATATGGTCATCATGATCAAGACTAGGTAAAACTATAAACACAAAATCCACACCAGGCCTCCAAACAAGAGTCTCATTAGGATCATGCTCCTTAATGGCTATATTGTCTGACCCAAAACGGGAATCATCCTCATCAATTCTAACATCAATACTAAATATCTCACCCACCCCAAACCCCGTCAACTGAGTTAAAGGGTAAGGTGAATCAGGGAAGGTCGTGATAGATACAGTGTTGTCCCTAAGGGTGTTAGGTGAGGATGGAGCAACAGGGGGCAAAGTGGTCGAGGGAGGGTCAAATACTTCCTCTAATTCGAACTCTAGAGTAGGAAGAGACTCACCATCATCACACAAGTTGACATCAGGTTCAGGGGAACGAAACCTAGGGTCAGTCTCACATGATAGGTCATGCTCTCACATAAAATTAGTAAGCTTAAGCTATTGCTCATTCATTGTCTCAATCATGCTGGAAAGTCTAGCAAAACCATCAGCAGAAATATCACAAGGACAAGAATTACTGTCTTGGCTGGAAGAATTGCAAATTTCACACACAAGAAGAGCATAATTGGGGATACAGGGGGATGGGGAGAAAGAATTAGCACAACTAGTCTCAAATTCATAAGTATCCTCAGGCAACCAATGGAGCAAATCCCATGCTTCATCAACGTTTTTAGCACAAAAATTCCAATGCTCCAAAAGAGCACGGGTCTCACAATTCACGCCCTCATCGACTATACTCAAAATTTTCCCACTTATCTAAGCAATAACCACAATCAGCAAGAAAAGTATGTAATTTATCATAATATCTTCAAAATAATTCATACTCATGTTAAGGAAAGTGAAAAATAGGCATTTTTTTTTCAAAAATATTTTTGTTTTCAAATAACAACCTAGTCTCAAATTCTTAAGTAAGCTCCAATATTAGAAAACGCTAATTCCCCAGCAATAACGCCAAAAACTTGTTATCTTAAAATGTTACGCAAGTGCACAGTGCCAGTTGTAGCTAGCAACGGCAAGTACGAATCGTGTCCACAACGAACTTGGTTCCAATCACCGAATTCAATTTATAACAGTCAAGTTAGGCAGAAATCTACTTTAGATGAATGTTACTAACTATAATACTATTCTGCTAAAAACTGCTGAATTATCTAATCCAATATTAGCAAGGTCCTGGATTGGAGTTCACCACACTATTGTACATATGAATCATGCCTAAATCAAACAAACCATACCATGAATAAATCGAAGTGAAAAGGGTTACGATTTAGAGTGCATCTAAGTCTTCTCTCAAAGGTCAATAGACTGACTAAATTAACCTTAGTTATCTATTTTTATGAAACTGAGGCTATCAAAGCCACAGGATTTCATATCAAATAATCCTAATTGAAGCCCTAACTGTTTTCATATCAGGAAGATCAATTGTCCACAAGGTCACACTAAATAAAGGATTTAACTTTTGTTGATCTCTTAAACCCTAATTAGAAGTAGTGAATAAAACCCTTTCAAGCAATTTAACAAACAGTTGGCGTACTATATAGGAATTCAAATTACAATCATGGACACAATTCACAAAAACCTAGGATATGATTCACTTTTGCACAATAGGGGCTGCTCTCAATCTAAGCGTACTAATTTGGCCTCTAATCATACTTCTAATCACAATCAAGAACAAGAATTTAGAAGACACCACCAAAGTTGCAAACTTTAATTTAGATCATAAGAGAAGGGAGAACGAAAACGTACTTCAATTGATTTCCAAGAGCGATCGAGCAAATTTGTACCAAATTAAAACTTCAATCAAATGCTTTTGAATTTAAGTGAGTAACTAGCATAGAAAGACCTAAAAATGGCCCATTTTCGAGAGCTCTAAAAAAATTACAAGATCTCTTAGACTGTAGCCACGACGAAACATTTAGTCGCGTAGGAATTAATGTGGCACAGTCATGCCACTTCCTTGGTTGCTACTTCTCACGTTCTATCTTGGCACGGTAGAGCTTCCTGACATGGGGTGGTCCCCATGCCAGTCCTCTAGGCCTCGACAACCTCTTCATTTGCTCAAAATCCGCCCTCTTGGCCTTCCTTTCGCGTGACATTAGTGAGTTTTCCTCTTTCCTTCAACCAGAACTCCTGAAAGCATAAAAACATCTCATATGAGCAAATTCTGGATAAAGGAGGCCTATTCGACCCCTATGCTTTGAAGTTCAACCCAAAAATGACTGAAAGGAGGGGTCAAAGTGATTTCAAAAGAGGTAAAAATAGAGGTTTATCATGAACCTTGGGTCCCTAAGGGTTCCTGACACACAACAATATAATGATGGCAACCGGGAAGATCAAGAGGGAAACCATGGATTATCATACCGTGACATGCTTTAACAAAATAATCCGAATCTGCACTTTGACACGAGGGAGAATCTAATATGGTATGGAGGGGATTATGTTTATGTGTCTGGAGATGATCAGGCCCCCAAAGAGGATGATCCAACATGCCCAACAATCCTCCTGACGGCTTAAGAAAAGCGGATGCTTCGAGAACCATGGAGGGATGTACTGATCATCAAGCTTTTCGACAAGGGAATAGGTTACATGCAACTAAAGAAGCATTTGTGTACAAAGTGGGCTTTAAAAGGGGATTTTTTGCTCATTTATATTGGGTATGACTATTATGTGACGAGATTCATGAACAAAGAGGACTATGAACATATGCTTATGGACGGCCCATGGATGATTGGAGATAACTATCTAGTAATCAGAGAGTGGGTTCCTAATTTGTTCCCGAAGAGGACTAAATTACCAGGCCCATGGCCTGGGTGCGAATTCCTAAACTAGGGGTTGAATTTTTTAACAAGCACTTCTTATTGCATAAGATTGGCAGCAAAATAGGAAGAGTTATTAAACTTGATAGTACCAAGGCCAATGTTAAAAGATGCCAATTTACAAGGCTATGTGTGGAAGTGGATCTCACTAAGCCTTTATTGTCCAAGTTCATGCTTAATGGTCGTATCTGGCGTATTCAGTATGAGCGGCTCCGTATCATTTGTTTCCATTGTGGTAAACAGGAACACAAGGAAGAGACATGTCCACTTAAGGCACATAGGCAAGAACAATAAGTAGAAAAAGGCCATTCATAAGGGTCTAGGATAGGGAGAACACCCTCAGAAGATAACCAGGCCACATACGGCAGTTGGATGATTGTCCATAAGCCACGACGTAAATCAAATAAGACATCACAAGGAGCAGGGTGAGCCGCACAACTAGCCTTAGAGGGACCTAGAGTCACGAGAGAAAACACAGAAGGTACAAAGGATCCAAAAGGGATCGTTGCCCCCGAAGAAGAGGTCGGGGCTACAGAGATGCCTCAAGAAGGATCGCACTTCATGCTGCTTCAGGTTGATGAAGATGGGGAAAATAATGATATGGAAGATGCCATGCTAGAACCAGAGGAAGTGCCCCAAACTGCACAGAAGCCACACAGCGGCGAAGCTCACGTAGCTTAGGAATTAGAAAGCATAGATCAAGCCAAAGAGAATTCTCTTGAGACGACGATTAATGGACAAGGATCAGCATGAAACTAAATCGTCATGGATCATATCCAGATGCCCCTAGAAGCAATTTCCCCGAATGTAGGGACCCATAAAGGTAACAAGAGTGATTCCCGCTTATCAGTGGATATGGATAGACAGGGTGTGTAGAAGAATGCTCAACAACGGTGTACAATGACTATAGAGGAGCATAATAGAGGCAAACCAATGACCTCTTAAACCCGGGGTCAGCAGAGACGCGGGGTCGACCTCCTAGCAAGGTAAGGGCAACTCCTCCCACCCCTAGTCAGACAAGTAGAGGCCAAGCTCATAACCCACCTGGGCATCCCAGGACCACCAAGAGGGAGAGTGGGAGAAGTGCTGGAAGTGATGCAAGAGCAATTATGATGGCGCTGGGCACCCCTGTGGATGGGAGCTCAAGCATGCCTATAGAGAACTGACTGATGTTTAGGTCAACCATTCCTTATGGATTAATCATGAATCCAAGCCATATAGGTGGTGGTAGCACTGCTCAGAGGAGAGGAGGAGTGCAAGAGGTTAAGATACTTACTTGGAATGTTCGTGGAGCGAGAAATAGGCATTTTCTGAATGAGTTCAAAGAGCATGTTCTTGATACACCGCACGCACGTCCCAACCTTGTTAGAAACCCACATCAGTGGGGACAGAGTAGATGACAAATGTCGCCATAGTGGGTTCGATATATGGCACCACATGGAGGCGCAGGGCCACCAAGGAGGAATCTGGTTGCTCTGGGATTCCTATGAGGTAGATCTGAATATTATTCAAACCCATGAGCAATTCATTATAGCCTGGATAAAAGGTGGGAACTCTGAATCATGGTTATTCACTGCGGTCTACGCCAGCCCTCATCAACAAATGAAGGAAAGACTCTGGGAAGAGATTCAAAGGTTTGCATCAACTGTTCGTCATCCGCGGTTGCTAGCTAGGGATTTCAATGACACCATTAACATAGAAGAAAAAGACCATGGGGTGCTTGGGATGCTACGACGCTGCGATAAATTCAGGAACTGTATAGAAAATAATGGATTGATTGACTTAGGGTTCTCGGTTCCTAGATTCACCTGGGTTAAGAGTAACAACGCGGCTATACGGAAAAGTGCTACGCTTGATAGAGCTCTGAGTAGCATCTGATGGCGTGTTCATTTCCAGGAAGGTATAGTGCAACACCTAGTGCAGAATTATTCGGATCACTTGCCCCTTTTAATTAGCACCAAAGGTTTCACTCTGATATCCATGGGCCCTAAACGATTCTGATTTCAGGCAGCATGGACCTCGCATGCTAGCTTCGATGAGGTGGTTGACAAACATTGGAGAACTGTAATGCCTGTAGTACCAGCATTGCAGTAGCTAGCAAATGAATTAGATTCCTAGAACAAAGGAGCCTTTGCCAACCTATTTAGATGTAAAAGAAAGGTATGGGCTGGACGGAGAGGCATCCAGACGCACATAAACAATAGGAATTGGGCCTTCATGATTAAGCAGGAGCAGAAGCTAAAGGAGGAGCTTTGAGTGGTATTAGATCAAATTGAGGTGTTTAGGATACAGAAATCCAAGGTGGATGTAATTAGGGTTGGAGACCGTAATACACATTACTTCCACACCAGTACGGTATTTCGAAGAAGGTTTAATCGCATTAAAGTGTTACAGGGCCCAGATGGTCAATGGGTAGATTACTCGGAAGAGATTAAGGCGATGGTCTGAGACTTCTTTATATATTTTTACACTGAACCCTATGATGATGGAGGTGATCATGAAGGTTAGGGGTCTTTCCCTTAATTGGGACCAGAGGATTACAACGAGCTCAGAAAGCCTTTCACAATCAAAGATGTTTGGAATGCTCTGAAAGCCATAACCTCATTCAAGGCTCCAAAACCAGATGGTTTTCATACTTATTTTTTCAGAAATCTTAGGCGAAGATGGGTGTGGAGGTTTGCAACACGGTTCTAGCGGTGCTCAATGGAGGGCCCATGCCTGAGGGATTGAATGGGACCTTTATCTCATTAATTCCAAAGGTGCCTAATTCGGAGAAGGTGACTCAATTTAGGCCCACCGGACTGTGTAATGTGGTTTACAAGATTGTTACCAAATGCTAGTGTAAAAGTTAAAAGAAGTCCTCCCCAAATTAATCTCCCGCCTTCAATCCAGTTTTGTGCCAGGGAGACAAATTAGTGATAACATCATCATTATGCAAGAGGTCATGCACTCAATGCGTCATAAGCAGGGTACAAGAGAATGGATGACGATTAAGATTGAACCAGAAAAGGCCTATGATAGGCTAGGATGGACTTTTCTGAGGGAGACTTTGGTGGAAATGGGCTTGCCACCGCTGCTTATAGAGGTTGTTACGAAATGTGTGACATCTTGCTCATTTAGCATCCTATGGAATGGTGAATGCACTGAAAAGTTTTTCTCTTCTAGAGGGGTTTGTCAAGGTGATCTATTGTCTCCTTATCTTTTTGTGGTGTGCATGGAAAGGTTCAGCTGATCGAGTTGAAAGTCCAAAATGGGGCTTAGATGTCATTCCCGATGAGTAGAAGAGGACAAAAAAATTCTCATTTATTTTTTACCGATGATGTAGTGCTATTCATAGAGGCATCTTTAGCTCAAGCTACTTTAATCAAAGGGTGCTTAGATAGATTTTGTCTTGCTTTCAGACAAAAAGTGAGCAATGCTAAGTCGAGTGCACTTTTCTCGAGTAACATGGATGCAGAGCTTTTAGAAAATATTTGTGAAGAGCTAGGAATGCCATCTACTGAGGACTTTGGAAGGTACTTAGGGATTCCTACCTTGCACAAGCGAGTCACCAGAGCCACTTATCAGGAGTTATTGATACAGTGGATAAGCGCCTTATAGGTTGGAAGAGTAAGTGTCTTTTATTAGCAGGTCGAATAACATTAATTCAATCCATTATTAATGCTATCATGGCTTATGTTATGCAAACGACACGCCTACCTGTCATGGGGTGGAACAAGCATGTAGTTGCGGATTCATTTAGCGGCTTGGAATGTTATCACACGACCAAAAAGCGCAGGTGGGCTCGAGTTGAGGGCCATGCATTCAGTTAACGGTGCCTTGCTTCTCAAGCTAGGGTGGAGATTTTTAGTATAGTCCAACTCCTTGCGGGCTAGGGTTTTAGCCCAAAAATACATGGGTAGCCGTGATCTCCTTCATCCACACACAACTACTGCGTCCTAGGCCATCTCCAACACTTGGTGCGATTTAGCAGTGACAACCCCTTACTTGAGACGCATCATTGGCATGGTAGTGTGGGACGGGAGAGAGACCCTGCTCTAGTTAGATAAATAGGTTAAGCTGCCGCCCTTGCTGATGTTTGCAATACAATATATACCGGTAGCAGAACTAGAGAAGAAAGTGGCGAGTTACTGGGCAGCGGAGGGCGGCTAGAAGGGGGATGATTTTGCCGACTTTTTGCCACTACCCGTGCTCACTAGGATAGCCTTGTTTGAGCTATTCGAGGAAGGCACCGCGAATAACTTCTGGTGATTCAGGGAGCCTAGCAGCTTGTTTACAGTGGCATCGGCAAGCTCTGTTATCGAGAACTGCTCTGTGGCGCTGCCACATGAAAGCTGGGCGTGGGCGTGGAAGGTACCAATGGCCCAATGGGTACGTGTTTTCATATAACTTGCTCTTCATAATTGTATTTTGTCGAATGAAAACCGGGCCAGAAGGGGTCTCACTGACAACCCATCTTGCAAAATTTGTGGGGTTACAAGAGAGACGACAGTTCATATCCTAAGAGACTGCCCAAACGCAAAAGGAGTGTGGCAATGGCTTAAAAGATGTGGTATTTTCTAAGTCTCGCCACATGTATCAGTCAACGAGTGGATTGCTGACAACGTCAAAGGAATACCAAGCGACCTAACTTGGGAATCTAAATTTGTCACAACTTTATGGTACATCTGGAAATAGAGAAATACTTACTATTTTGGAAATGAAGTGCCTAAACGCAAAGGTGAGTTCTTGCTTATGAGGTTTGTTGAACCGAAAAATGCGCTGAGGTTGGAGCTGGGCCTCAGCAAAAAACTTGAAGGAACTAGCACAAAGAAATTAGTACATTAGGAAGCTCCACCTGCTGGGTGGGTCCTTCTTAATACTGATGGAGCATCGAAGGGAAATCCTGGGCCATTAGTTGGAGGGGGAGTGCTCCGTGGAGATAAAAGAGAATAGATTAAGGGCTTTTACGAGAGCTTTGGTACCTGTTCTTCAGTCAAAGTGGAACTAAAACCAGTCTGGCGAAGGCTACGAATGACAAAGGAAATGGATTTCAAAAAGGTTTGGTTACAAGTAGACTCAGTAATTGTGGTTGGCATGCTGAGGGGTCAAGGTACTTGGAACCCCATTCACAAACCTCTTATTCTGAAATACAAGGAGACCATTGGTTATAAAGGTTGGGAACTGAAGGTTTCACATTGTTACAAGGAGGCTAATGATGTTGCTGATAGGCTTGCTAATCTAGGAATAGAAAATGACATAGGAGTAGCTTACTTTCAGTCATCTCTGAAGGAGGTTGTTGATGTTGTGAATGCAATGTAGTTGGGGCCGCATAGCCAAGGAAGTCTAATTTATAAAATTTCTTTCAGGGCTTAGCCCCTCTTCTACACCAAGAAAAAAATGAAGTCTTTTTTTTTAGGAAGGGGGGAATAATTCTATGGTAGATACTAGATACTCATTTACCTAGCTTGGTACACATCTATAAATATAGGTATTTCAATATAACTGCCCCATATCTAGTCGTCTACTTATTTCTAGATATGGACATCAAAAATTATCAAGAAAAGATATACTGTAGGAAACAAAAGCTACAATACAGACAAGAAAGAATATACTGTCGGTAAGGAAAGATATACTAAAATTATCAACACATCCTTATACCTTAAATTCTAATACGCTCAGTTATTATTCCTATGAATAGTCAGGGGTATTATGGTCCATTCAAAGGCTCTTGCTTGTCTACCACAGATGCTTCTAGACATCAGCATCAAAATCAACCTAGATAAGCATGTCCACAAATTAATCTAGAACATTTCCTTTTCCTTTTCCTTTTCCTGTGTATGTAAATGATGTCTACCATGGTTTCCTTTTTCTCTCTAATCTGCAAAAGTGAATCTTTTTTTTTTTTTAATAAAAAGGCTGGCGATCCCAATAAGGCATTTGCTCATGCATCAAAAAAGCTCACAACCCAGCATCAGGATAACTTCCTTCTTGGTTTTGGTTTCAGATTAGGAAAACGCCATGGAAAAGTTTCAATTTCATATGAACTTTTTAGCTCCTCAAGGTGGTAATTCTAACCTTAATTTTAGGAGTTTAAACTTCACTGCCACTTATTTGAGTTCCTTATTTTGCAATTTTGCTTTTGATCTGTTAGATTTTGTGCAATTTGATATAGTTTGGGGCCTCCGATTTGGTAATTGGAGGAGTCATGTGTCTTACATGGGAAATTCAAAGTGGAAGTTTTGATATATTTGATCTCACATTTTCGAAAGTTTAGTCTGAAAATTCGAAATTGTAGAGCTCAAATCTTCAAATTTTCATAACTAACATTTGAAATTTCAAGGCTAAAACTTTTGAAAGTTTTGGTCCAAAATATTGAAATTTCAGATGTGAAGTTCCGAAATTTGATTTGAAAATTTCAAGCTCTTACCAACACTCGTGTTTAAGAATACAAGTGAAAACATAACATAAACCCAAGAAAATGTTGAAATTTTTCCCGACCCATTTGAGCAAGGTTGAGCAAGAAAGGCGAAGTAAGAAAACAACATGGACCATCTTATACTTGGTTATGGTGCTTCGATTGGGAGTTCTCACGATAGCACTTTATCACTCTCTGTATACTGGGTAAACTTTCTTCCCGATTTGTCCAATCTTTTTGTATTTGATTATCTCTATCTTACTTAAATTGTTTTTGTTGTAATTCCTTTTCTCTTAGGTTTCAAATTCATATTAACTTGAGTTTTCCGCTTCTATTTCGTTTGTTTCAATTTCATGGTAGTCTTCTTTTGGTTCTCCGGTTGCTATATATTCAATCGTCTCTATGTTCCTAATAGTTTGCTCATGTTCTTTTATTATGCTTCAATTTGATGCCAGTTATTAAAATTCAATCCATTCTCTCTAACTGTGCCAATTACCCTTTTTCCTAATTATGTTTGAATCTGACATGGATGCTTCTTTTCCAAATATGATATAGATTATTATTGGAAATAATATGCATCCTCTGAGTTTGTAGTCACTCCTCTCTTCTCTAGTTGTCTTATTTACCCTTTCTTTTTTTTCCCCTGTATCGTTTTGTGTGTGGGGGTGGGGGGAGTATGTGTGTGTGTTCCAATAGGAGTAGTTGTGTTGCACTTCTTCCTGAAATGAGGGGATTTTATTTACTTTTTTTCCTTTTATTCAAATATTATCTCAAAGATATGATAGTACAAAAGGCTTTATCTCCCACCAGAACCCTATGCAATTATTCAGTGACTAATTTAATATATTATATATTATCAACTGCCCAACACGAAATCTACTTTTTTTTTTTTTTTTTTTTTTTTTACAGCAGATGTACTCTCTATATATTTGTAAGAGGCCTTGTCTTCTCAAGGGGTCTAGTCTTCTCCTTAGAAAGCTTTTACTTACATGGTAAGTCTATGACATTCTCTCCTACCTAAATGTCTTCTAGGTTTGGGTTGAACTATTTTCCTTATCTCCCTTGATGCACGACAAGTTTATGATTGTTTAGATGCTTGATTGTATTAGTCTAAAGTCTTCTCATATTTTTGTATACACGTGGTCTTATTTGCTTTGATACTTCTATATCATGTACGTTTTTGTGTTCATTTTCTATATCATGTACGTTTTTGTGTTCATTTCTACTTTATAATAATTATTGTGAAACTGATCAATTCTGGCGTAATTTGTGTCTCACCATGTGGTTATTTCATATTCTTTTTCTTTTCTTCCTTAGAAGATGTTATCATCCATGTCTTACTATGATCTGTCAGTTGTTTATAATTTTGTTCTTTTATTACTTTGGTTTAGACTTGTTGGTAGTTGATGTGAGTTCCCTAGAGAAATTGAGCTCTTGCATTTGCTTGTAAGGCGGGAGGAAAATATGTCTTAAGGGTCGTTGTTTTCATTTAAGATTCTAATGTATGATATATGTTAGCTATTCTTTTGGATTGTATTGTTAAGTATTCTTAAAATGAAGTAGCTAATAATAAGTTTTCAGTGGTATTTTCCATTCATTGTCTTGTTCATTGACTGTTCTTTTTGGGTTAATTGCTATCATAATGATAAAATGTATTTTGACTAATGGTGAATTTGCAATTTGTGTTGAGATTACTATTGTGTCTCACTGTTGCTGCTGTGACTGACTGTTGCTTGTGCTAATTCTGTTTCATTGTTGGATGTCCCTTTGGTTTTTAAGTGCTGGTACTTACAGGCATTGTTTTCTTAATTATCAGAATCATCTCATGGCACCTTCTAAAAAATTTCTAAAAGAGTTAAATGAGAAGACGGATCACTTCGCTGTTAAAGTTAAGGTCATCAAAAAGACATGTGAGAAGTCATCTCCTAACAAAAGAAGATATCAAAAGATTAGCTTCCAAGATGAACAAGTATGACAATGATATATTGATGGAAATATTAGATGTGCTCGTTATATTATATTTGAAATTTAGCTCACAATTGCTTCGTGCGTGCCTTTTTGGGAAAATGTAGGCAACAATATTTGGTGATAATGTTGCTCTATAAGGTAATGTTGTCAAATTTGGAAAGGAGTATGAGATAACCAATGCCAAAATCAAACCTATGACGGAGCAATATCGTACGAGTGAGGAACAATATAGAGAGGTTATCTCCTAACAAAACAAGATATCAAAAGATTTGCTTCCACGATGAACAAGTATGACAATGATATATTAATGGAAATTATCAGATGTGCTCATCATATTATATTTGAAATTTAGCTCAAAATTGTTTCGTGTGTGCCTTTTTCTTAAGGGCGGGAAAATGCAGGCAACAATATTTAGTGATAACATTGCTATGTATGGTAAGGTTGTCAAATTTTAAAAGGAGTATGAGATAGCCAATGCTAAAATCAAACCTACGAAGGAGCAGTATCGTACAAGTGATGAGCAATATGAATGGAGTTTGTTGACACAACTGTGTTTCGACCTCTTTTTCAAGCATCAGCTTCTGATGATATGCCTCAGTATTGTGAGATGGGCACCATTACTCATGTACTAGACTTGCTAGATAGATATGGTGAGGATGCTGGTTTTGTTTGTTGATTTTGTTTTTTTTTAAAGTACATATGTGGAGTGTATATTATAAACGGTCTTTCCTGTTTTGATCAAGTCATCATACATTTGCATGGTTCCCATTCCATGTACTTGTGCTGCAATTGTAGTTTCTTATTTTCTTATAAAATATAGACACAAAATTTGCATTATGAGTTTCGCTAACATAATAATGACAAATACATCTTACCCTCCTATTGTCTTATACATTGTTATATTTACTTAACCTATGCATTTATTGTATTTTGATTCTAGCAATGTATGCTCTATGTTATACATTTCAGATGTACTTGGAATTATTCTCTATGTTGAGCCACTATGTACAATTCAACTGACAAGGCCAAGGACTGAGGCACCTACATGGGAGGTGCCTGTTCGAGAGATGGTTATCGTAGATGTAAGGTTAGATTTCCATTTTAACTTACACATCTTCTACGGTGTTTTCCCTCCAATAGTACTTTCTTATGTTCGTAAACCATACTTCATATTTTTTTTTGAAACCACTTAGCCAAATATTATGGCTCTATCAGTTTTTGCATTCCAAATGGCATCAAAAAGGGCTTCAGTTATCTTTACAAGTACTTCTAACATTAAACAACAACAAAAAAAATGTCCACCATCAAAATAACTTAAATCACCCATATACCAAAGAAAAATGTAATTATTATTTTTATACTTGAAAAAGGCACATACAAAGCAGTCAAATACATCATAATATTGTATAAGTTATAAGATATAATAAAAAATTATTTCAGAATTTCAAAGAAAAAGCTATAGAAAACTATAGTTATTTAATAGAAGAAAGTACAACATACACAGTATATTAATAAATATTTAAGTACAGAGTAAGTTTCATGTTACTGTACACCGTCATTGCAAGGTATGGAGTTTTCTTGTGAATTGTTGACATCATAGATTACCGCATTTCGATTGGAAAGTCCCCAGAACTAGCATCATTTCACGGACAAAGTTCTTCCTATCTCAATTGTTGTCCATTGCTCTACCAAAAGAAGCTGCTCTGAAACCTAAATTAGGACATACATGTAACAATCCTACTTTCTTCATTCTATTTATATCCATCATTTGATATTCCTATTAGGGTCATTACAAATTAACAACTGCATGTATATATTTTTATTCTGATGTATGGATTTTTTTAAAAAAAAATTAAGGACAATTTCACTTATTAGTTTCGGTGCACTACATCATATGTGAGGCACGAACCCCAGCATCTTTCCTAGCAACAAAACCCGGTCTCACATATTTGGCTTGATATATGATGTTCTAGATGTTCATACAAGCAAAAAAACAAAATCAAAGTAGGATAGCAACAAAGGTGTGTAATATAATGTCAAAAGCATAATATCTAAAGACACATGGCCGATGAAGAGCACTCAAACATTAGGTTCACCGTCTTTAAAAGCAAAGGAAACATGATACCTACATTTCATGGAATACTCCTCATCTTGATATCTTTATATGCAGGCCATTGACTTATTTTAGCATTCATATTAATTCTATAATACTCCTGATTTTCTAGAACATCGCTTCTAAATTGAGTTGATAGCGTATGTACATTGTTATTTTTACAAAAGGCTCTTGATTAGATTATGTTGTATTTTAGCACCTAAGAAAGAAGTTTCTTTGAAACTAGCATATTCTTCAACTTGATTACTACCTTCTTGGTTGCAATAGACAAACTTATCTTCTTTCATACTCTCATATGGAAAATGGTGTATTTGACTGTTAAAATCAAGTAGTCTCATATATCTTCGTGTTCTTTTACATTCAATGACACTCCAATTTTTTATTTCATTGTCACATTGACATAGCTACCACACTTTTTTAGATGGGTGACACCATCGAGATATGTTTCAAAAGTTTATTGCCAAAAATTACCGAAGCAATGCAATTGACATCTATCATATACCAACACCTTGTAGACATAGAGCGTGTCTCTTACGTGTTCCTCAAGGGTGATTATGAGTCTCAGGAATTATGTTTCTAAGGAGTACAAAGAGCTTCAATCCATAGCTCTAGACAAATGCAGCTTCTATAAACATTGACATTCTTGTTAAGAAATATAACATATCCATTCATGATGTCAGTAGGGACAAAGTGATTTCACACAAGAAATACTCTGATGCGTACAAAGTCTATGTTAAGCAGCTTGAGCATAGGTTGGGTAGGCAATGCACCAATGCTTCTACATCAATTCCTACTATGATCAACCTTCAAATGCAACAAGCTTTTGTCATAAGCATTGACTTTCTACGTCTGTTAGATTTCATTGCCTCCTAATATCATGTGTCCCTCAATAAACCAAACGTAGTATCACTTAAGAATGGCAATTTTCAGGCAGGTCTAAGGATTGAATGTGGCAGACACATTCAAAAGATTCATTTATGAGCACTAAACGTCCCTCTAAAGATGACGCAAAGTAGGATGCCACTAAGTAGGTTGTGCTGATACTACAAATTGCCCTGGATTTAATGATTGTTGATGTTAATTATGAATTAATGCAACAACTTTGGGCTATGTGTTATGTCAGGCATGATAGATGCATTGTAATTGAAAACAGGCTCGTTGTCAAAACTTATAGAAAAAAGGAATGCAAGAAAATGGAAATGCTTGAACCTCATCTCTTAGGCACAACTGTTGATGCCTTGGAATCCAAGAGTAAAGAATGTCTCTCTAAAGAGCTAAAAAAAAAAGTTAAAAACTATGGTAGATTATACGAGGGAATAACTCCAATATGCCATGGAAATATCAATCTGCATGGTCCACGGTTACAGCATAAGATGAACCTACCTGGTTAAATATAATCCAAACCTTGCTTCAGGTAACTATGTACACAAAGCTTAACTATTTGTTTGTGGTCAGCATGGCTCTCAGATTTTATTTTACATGTTTTAAAACATCTCATATCAATTGGTAATTTCTTAACATGTACCCATTTTATTGAAGTACCGTCATACCCGAAAAACTCTCATTTACGAATTTATTAACGTTAAACATCACTTGTCAGCATCTACTTGCGTTTGTTGACATCATATAACATCATTGACTATCAACTAATGCTTTAACAATAGTAACCAACTTCTCATAACTTTTAACATTGTTTAAAACTAAATTATAATATACGCTATAAATACAAAGTTATATATACGCAACACGCATGTTTTATTGTCGTAGTTGTCCAAAAGATCTACCAAAAATTATGAACTAATAACAATCCAAAATTGACAAATTCATAAAATAACTATTAGTTAATGAATATATGTATAGCTTATCGTAGAGTTACAAATTTAACTACCACTTCGATTTATAGATAATATTTATAGTATAGGAAAGTAGGGATCGATCCCACGAGGTAAGATTATGTCAAAAAGCTAGTTTAATTCTCAATAATTTTACTACTCTAATTTATTGCTTCTTCTCTTTGTATTTCTAAAATAAATCAAATTTAATAAATAAAAATCTGGCAAAATGCTTAACGATGCTCCTAAATATTCTAAGTTTAATTCTGGAAATAGAACAGTAAATAACTATCCTAAATAATCTAGCAAAATAAAAACAAAAATAATAACACAATATTTAACTAAAAATTAAAACAGAAAATAACAAGCAGAAAATTAATATTAAAAATTACAAAAAGTAATCCAAATTAATGTTCTACAAGTTTATAAATTTATAACTCCAAAATTATATATAACTAAATTCAGAAAAATCAAAATAGAAAATTAACTCCAGAAAATGCAAATAGAAAATAAAATCTAAAATTAGAGAAAAATAAACTGAACTAATATAAATACAAAAATAAATAACAAAATTGCCCAAATTTTAGGATGTAATTTTCTGGACTTAATAGGACCTAAAAAACATGAAATAAAAATTAAAAACGTAATTTTCAGACTTATTGAAATAAAAACCTTCACATTTCCAATTCACAAAATAATTCTGAAAAATTATCAAATAATTCCAAAAATTTTGAAATTAAATAGAGGCTGAATAGGACACTATACAAACCCTAAGATGGATTAAAACTTGAAAAAACACAAAAAGAACTATTTTAAACCTAATTTCTAACAAACCAGTAATTAAGCGGCAAAACAAAATATAAATTAAATATGAAAATTATCATCACGCTAAAAATCAAAATCTAACTGATCTAATATTACCAAGACACTTCTAAAAGACTACTCTTTTGGGGGAGGGTAAACAAAATTTATATTAAAGCTTATAAATTGACAAATAAAAATTGACAACTAAATAAATTAACTGAAACGCAGCAAATAATTATCAAAGATACTAAGTTTATGAAAAATACTTAGCATAATCTATATCCACTATGCAAATTAATATTTATCATTAACACACAAATTAAATTTTTTTTCATCCATGAGTTAGACTGTAGAAGACATCCACTAGCAAATCTTCCCCATTTTTCCTTATATTATAGTTTATTTAGGTCTAACCCTAATATAAACTCTACTAATTTTGATAACCTTAACGCCAGTACAAGAATTTAATCAAACTAGAGCATTATATATTAGAAAAACATCATCTAATGCTTTGTAACTAATTTACCAGCAAATTGCTTTAACAAAGTTCTATAATGATAATCTAATTAAAAGAGATGGGTTTGAGCCATCCATGATTAATTATGGTGATACTATTGCCTAAAGACTATAACTTTTATGTATTAAAGCCTTTTAAACTATTATATGAATTCGTATTAAACTAACTAGCATGCATTCTAATTAATATAACACGAATATTATGAACGATAAATACTAATTACTATAGAATCATGAATAACAATCAACTAGACAATAAAACATAGAACTTGTTTCAAAATAATTAATTTAGCATGGTTTCAAATAGATTATACTAAGTACAAGGAAATTACTCACTCATATTAATAATAAAATCATAACAATTAACCAAAGGTTTCATGTTTAATAATAAACTAAACAAAAGAAAAATATAAAAAATAGAATGAGAATAAAAGAAGTCTACTTAGGCGTGGATGGTTGAAGTGGCTGGCGTGGCGGTCTTTCTTAGATGAGGCATGGGTAAGACGAGAAGGCATGACGATGATGATGATTTATGATGGAGTATGGTGATGTGTATTATGGAGCAGTCGTGGGTTGTGAAGGAGAAGAGGCTAGCGTGTGTTTGTGGTTGAGGAGATGAAGAAGGCTGCGTGGGTATTATGGAGGAGAAGGTAGCTAGGGTTAGGCGTGTGTAAGGTGTTTGTGAGGTGAGATGGTGATGATCATATGGTGAGGAGATGATTTATGATGAGAAAGGTTAGGGTTAGGCGTGATATGGGCTTAGACTTTAGTGACTAGGGTTTTCTTTTCTTAGACTCCTTCTCCCCCAAGTCTTCTAGCTTCTCTTCAACTCTTGTAACCCTAACCCAAATAAATAATTATGAAAATAATATTTTCCATAAATCATTATTTTTGGATCGACTTGATAGCCCCGCGTGTAAAATCTGAACTTCTACATCCTCTCTTCTCCTCTTTATTTTATTAATGCTAAACCTGAAAAATATATAAAATAATGTAAATTAGACGAAACAATATATATAATATAATCGAGATAATTATTAAAACAATGCATATTTTTGGCTTAACAAATTTTACCACACTTAAACTTTGGACGTCCTCGTGCAAAGAAATCTTAGACTCGATCTATAACTGACTCTCTTCCTTTCTTATAAAGTCATGCACAACTATAATATTCATACCAGGCATTGGCTTGCTTTAAAAACAGTTTCATTAAAAATTAATTAGTTTTTCCTCTAATAAGTGAATAACTACTAGACATCCAACTATCATCAAAGAGTTTATTCATCAACCTCACAACATTTCTATGATGAAGTAACAAGATCAATACTTATCTATCTCTTTTAAATATGCATACACCGATCAAGAGGTCTAAAAAATTTATGATAGAAACATTGAAGTATGGTATGGTTATAGAGACAATTGAACTAAAAAGAATAACTCATTGAAATTGATTTTAAACTTGCCTTGTACTTTTTCTGATTCTTCTTCTATTTTTTGTTTTTCTTCTTGTGCACATATTCGAGGCCCATATAGGGCCCTAGAAATTAAACACTCTCTGTCTTACACTCATCCGAACAGAGGTGCTTGAGCAAACATTTTATTTTCATCATTATTTTTATTTATTTTATTGACTCACTAGTATGGGAAGCAAGCTTTCCAGTGGCAATATTACCTCAAATGGTAGCACCAAGTAGCGCATGCCTCAACGGGGTACTTGTCATTCCCGACTTTGACTCTCTTTTTTTTCTTTTTTTTTTTGGTTTTTGAGTTATTCTACTAATTCAATAGTCTAGGGAATGGGCTAGGTCATTTTATTACCTCTGAAGCGGATATAATACATGATCAAATAAGATGAACAATCACGACAATTACTCATTATAGAGATATATGAGGATCAACTCAAACTTCTCTGAAAGACAGCTACCATGCTCAGAAGTCTTCACTCATAAACTATAAATAGCTAAGAAAACAAAAATTTTAAGCAAGCAAGCCTAGCATAAACTCATATCATGCATTATTTATAAGAATTTTTTTTTTTTCAGAATAAATACTGCAAGAATTAAATGCAGGATACAACCCTCCACATTTAATTCATGCATTGTCCCTAATGCATGAAAAAAGAAAGAAATAACGAAAATAAAAGTAAAATTAAGTGGATACTTCCCTAAAAACATTGGGTTGCCTCCCAACCAGCGCCTTTATTTACAGTCATTGGCTCGACGCAAACGAGCTCATGGATCCTTTAGTTGGATCTCTTCCACTAAGCATACCTGATCTCCTTCATAAAAGTGCTTTAGCCTGTGACCATTTACCTTAAAAATCTTGTTAGTAGCAAAGGATTTAATCTCAACAGCACTATATTGATAAGTCTTTACTACCATAAAAGGTCCTAGCCATCTAGAGTTTAACTTACCAGAAAAAAGTCTCAGCTTTGAATTGAATAATAGCACTTTCTCACCTACCTGAAATTCTTTTCTGACAAGTTCAGCATCACGAAATGCTTTGGCTTTACCTTTATAAATGACTGAATTGTCATAGGCTTCCAAGCGAATCTCTTTTAGCTCCTGCAACTGCAATTTACGTTCTCTTTCTGCTAACTCATAGTCAAGATTACATTGCTTCACAGCCCAATATGACTTATGTTCTATCTCAATAGGAAGATGACATGGCTTCCCAAAGACTAACCTATAATGTGACATACCAATAGGGGTCTTGTATGCAGTCCTATAAGCCCAAAGAGCCTCATCTAGCCTGAGACTCCAATCTTTCCTGTCTGGCCTAACTGCTTTTTCAAGTATGCCTTTGATTTCTTTATTAGATATTTCAACTTGGCCATTTGTTTGGGGATGATAACTGGTAGATACCTTATGAGTCACATAATATTTGGCTAACAAGGCACCTAAAGTTCTATTACAAAAATGAGTCCCCCTCTCACTGATGATTGCTCTTGGCACTCTATATCTATGCAGAATAAGAGATTTAATATGTTTCACCACAGTTTTTGCATCATCAGCTCTAATAGCTACAGCTTCTGCCCATTTGGATACATAGTCAACAAGTATAAGAATGTAAGTGTACCCAAAAGAAGGGGGAAGGGTCCCATGAAATCAATACCCCATACATCAAAATTTTCACAAATATAAACATTATATATGGACATTTGATTCCTTCTTGATAAATTTTCAGTCTTTTGGCATGCTTCACATCTTTTACAAAAATCATAAGCATCACGAGAAATAGAAGGCCAATAAAATCCACACTCAAGAACTTTATGTGCTGTTCTTTTGGGTCCAAAATGTCCCCCACTTTCTGAAGAATGATAGAAGGTTAGAATGGAATGAATTTCACTGTCATCAATACAATGCCTTATTATCTGATCACTACAAAATTTCCATAGATATGGCTCATCCCAAATATAATATTTAGATTGAGCTCTTATCTTTTCTTTTTTAGCTCTAGGCAAGTCAATGGGAAAAGTTGTGGTGACTATGTAGTTCACAATATCAGCGTACCAAGGTAACCTACTACTGACAGCATACAAAGTCTCATCTGGAAAATAATCACTAAAAAGACTACCACTTTCCCCCGTTTCCAGTCTACTAAGACGGTCAACAACTGTTCTTAGCTCTAGGTTTATCTTTAATTTCCAATTGAAATTCTTTCCATAGTAACATCCATCTAATCATTCTGGACTTTGAATCTTTCTTTTCTAGCAGGTGTTTAAGAGTAGAATGATTAGAGTAAACAGTAACTTTAACACTCAATAAGTAAGGACGGAACTTGTCAAGAGCAAAAACAACAACATGCATCTCCTTTTCTGTAGTGGTGTAATTACACTGTGCAGAGTCAAGAGTTCTAGATGTATAGTAAATCACATGAGGTACTTTCCCAACTCTTTGACCTAAAACTACCCCTACTGCCTTATCACTAGCATCACACATTAACTTAAATGGTAAGGCCCAATTTGGGGATTGCACAATAGGTGGAGTAGTCAATGTCAACTTTAACTGGTCAAAAGCCCTTATACAATCATCATTAAAATCAGATGAAGCATCCTTTGCAAGCAAGGCACATAAAGGAGAAGCAATCTTAGAAAAATCTTTGATAAACCTCCTATAGAATCCTAAGAATGATCTCACATCCTTGACATACCTAGGATAAGGTAAAGATTGAATGATGTCAACTTTTGCTTTATCTACCTTTAATCCCCTTGATGACACTACATGTCCAAGTACTACCCCATGCTCCACTATGAAATAACACTTTTCAAAATTAAGTACCAAATTGGTCTCAATGCAACGCCTAAGCACTAGAGTAAGATGATGTAAGCACTCATCAAATGAATCACCATGTACAGTAAAATCATCCATGAAAACTTCCATAATTTTGGTGATAAAATCAGAAAAGATACTCATCATACATCTTTCAAATGTAGCAAGTGCATTACAGAGACCAAAAGGCATACGTCTAAAAGCATAAGTGCCAAAAGGGCAGGTAAAGGTGGTCTTTTCCTGATCCGTAGGAGCTATAGGGACCTGAGTATAACCTGAGTAACCATCTAGAAAGCAATAATGTGACCTCCCAGCTAATCTCTCTAACATTTGGTCCATAAAAGGCAATGAAAAATGGTCCTTCTTAGTGGCCTTATTAAGCTTTCTATAGTCAATACACACTCTCCAACCACTCTGGACTCTAGTAGGTATCAACTCACCTTCCTTGTTTTGCACTATTATTGTTCTCCCCTTTTTAGGAACCACATAGATAGGACTAACCCACTCAAAATCAGTAACGGGTTATATTACTCCCGCATCTAACCACTTAAGAATTTCTTTCTGGACTGCCTCCATCATAGGTGGATTAAGTCTCCTTTGAGGATCCCTCTTAGGCTTAGCATCTTTGTCTAATGTGATCTTATGTGAGCATAAGGTAGGGCTAAGTCCCTTGAGGTCTGCTAAAGTCCACCCTATTGCTTTGCTATGTTCTCTAAGCACCTTAACAAGTTTTTCCTCGTGGTCAAGGATAAGTGCATTAGAGATGATGATAGGCAAAGTCTCATTATCCCCCAAATAAGCATACTTTAAATTATCAGGTAAAGATTTCAATTTCAGTTTAGGGGTGAAATGCTAGAGGGAAGTAATTTAGCATGATTTTCGGGCAATTCAAGCTTATTAGCCCATTATGCACTTGCAAGTGGAATAAAGACCCTATCACATCAACTAGATTATCATTAACCTGGTAGGACACTCTTTGAAACTCAGCATGATCAAGACTCTTAGTAAGCACAGTAAGCAATTCATCTTTATACGACAAGTCATAAATATCTTGGAACAACTCATCAATAACATCAAGTGCATACATGTAATTCACATCAGCAGGAAATCTCATGGCGTCAAAAATATTAACTTTAATCACTTCATCATCAAATTCCATGGTTAATGCTCCTTCATGCACATCAGTTTTAGTCCTAGCTGTTTTCAAAAATGGCCTACCAAGCAAGATAGGAATATCATGACATGCATCACCCATGTTCATCACATAAAAATCAGCTGGAAATACAAGCTCATTAACTTGGACTAAGACATCCTCTAGAACTCCATCTGGGTAAGTACTACTCCTATCAGCTAACTGAATCACTATACCAGTTTTCTTTAACCCTCCTAAGTTTAGTTTGCCATAAACAGACCTAGGCATAACATTAATAGAAGCACCCAAGTCAAGCATAGCCTTATCAAAGTAAAGATTTCCTATTTTACAAGGAACTGAAAACACACCTGGGTCTTTGCACTTAGGGAGGAGTTTCCTTTGAAAAACTACAGACACATTTTCCCCCACACTTACCTTTTCATTCCCTACTAAATTTCTTTTAGTAGTACACAATTCTTTCAAGAACTTAGCATAACGAGGCACCTGTTTAATGACATCAAGGAAAGGTATGTTGATCTCTACCTTCCTAAATGTCTCTAAGATCTCTTGGTTAGTCTCATTTACCTTAGAGGTAGGGCTTCGAAATCTACTAGAAAAGGGTGGAATTGGCTTAAAAGGTTCTCTTTTCTTCTCTCCTATTTCCTTAGTAGTTAGATTAGAATCTATATCTAACTCTGGTTCAGCCCCTTTGACCTCTAACTCAGGTTCTGATTCTCTACTCTTCCTAGGTTCTTTCAGCTCTTTCCCACTCCTAATTGTCATGGCACTAACATTCTCCTTAGGGTTAGGGTAAGGTTGAGATGGTAACCTATTTTGCATTTGAGCCTGCAAGTTACTAACTATGGTATCAGTTACAGTCTATCTCTCTTGAACCTGCTTAAGAGTTGTCTCCATACTCTGGAAGCTATCATCCATCTTCTTAAGGACTTGTTCCAGTAGGAAGTTGGTCCTATCTTGATTAGAAGATTGATGAGATGTTTGGCCAAAACTAGGTGGATTGGTTTTAGGGCCATACCTAAGGTTAGGGTGGTCTCTCGATCCTTCATTATAGGTGTTAGAATATGGATCATACCTCCTTTGACCTTGGTTAGAATAGACAACATTAATATTTTCCTCTTAAAGTGTAGGACATGCATCAGTAGGATGACCTTCTAGACAACGAATGCCACATATGAATGCTTTTTGTACTCCCCCAATAACAATCTTATTTAATATAGCAGTAATGTGCGATAACTGACTCTCTACAGATGAACTGGAACCAATCTTATTAACCTTTTAATTTGTGACTCCCTAGCACCAAACTGCTGAGTATTTTGGGCCATTAAATTGAATAAATCTCTGGCCTCTGTTGGAGTCTTATTAATTAGAGCCCCCCGACTAGCAGCATCGACCATATTACGATCCAAAGGAAGCAACCCTTCATAAAAATATTGAATTAACAACTGTTCAGTTATTTGATGTTGGGGACAACTAGCACACAGTTTATTAAATCTTTCCCAATACTCACAAAAAGTTTCCCCATTCATTTGTTTGATACCACATATATCCTTCCTAATAGATCTAACTCGAGATGCTGGAAAAAATTTCTCTAAAAATGATTTATGCATTGCAGTCCATGTAGAGAAAGATCCAACAGGCATGTAATACAACCAATCTTTAGCATTACCAAGCAAAGAAAAAGGAAAAACTCTCAACCTAATTTGGTCTTCAGGAATCCCCTCAGGCACCATAGCAGAGCATGCAATAAGGAATTCACTAATATGACGATAAGGGTCCTCTCCAGCTAATCTATGAAACTTGGGTAGCAGATCGATGAATCCAGAGTTCAGTTTTAGAGGTTTATCTAATGCAGCATAAGTAATGGACAAAGGTTGGGTTTCTAGATTAGGGCTGCAAGTTCCCAAAGAGTCGGCATTCTTACCTCTTTAATCTTGAGACTTACTAGTTCAGGATAACCTTCTTTGTTTTTAGCTTCCAATGCTTGCTCCTTGTCTTCTCCAATCTCGTTACCACTCCTTAATTTCATAAATTAACGGCAACTACAAAAATAAAATACTAGAGTTAAAACAAAACAATAAAAGTAGTAATATTAAATGGAAGTAAACTAACGATTTATTTTCTTTCCTCGGTAACGGCGCCAAAATTTGTATAGCTTGTTGTAGAGCTACAAATTTAACCATTACTTCGATTTATAGATAGTATTTATAGCATAGAAAAGTAGAGATCAATCCCACGAGGAAAGATTATGTCAAAAAGCTAGTTTAATTCTCAATAATTTACTACTCTAATTTATTGCTTCTTCTCTTTGTATTTCTAAAATAAATCAAATTTAATAAATAAAAATCTGGAAAAATACTTAATGATGCTCCCAAATATTCTAAATTTAATTCTGAAAATAGAACAGTAAATAACTATCCCAAATAATTTGGAAAAATAAAAACAGAAATAATAACACAATATTTAACTACAAATTAAAACAGAAAATAACAAGCAGAAAATTAATATTAAAAATTACAAAAAGTAATCCAAATTAATATTCTGCAAGTTTATAAATTTATAACTCCGAAATCATATATAATTAAATTCAGCAAAATAAAAATAGAAAATTAACTCCAGAAAATGCAAACAGAAAATAAAATATGAAATTAGAGAAAAATAAAGTGAACTAATATAAATATGAAAATAGATAACAAAATTGCCCAGATTTTAGGATGTAATTTTCTGGACTTAACAGGACCTAAAAAATATGAAATAAAAATTAAAAACGTAATTTTAAGACTTATTGAAATAAAAACCTGCACATATCCAATTCACGAAATAATTCTGAAAAATTATCAAATAATTTCCAAAAATTCCAAAATTAAATAGAGGTATAATAGGACACTATATAAACCCTAGGATGGATTAAAACTTGAAAAAACACAAAAAGAACTATTTTTAACCTAATTTCTAACAAACCAGTAATTAAGCGCCAAAACAGAATATAAATTAAATCTGAAAATTATCATCACGCTAAAAATCAAAATCTAACTGATCTAATATTACCAAGACACTCCTAAAAGACTACTCTTTTGGGGGAGGGTAAACAAAATTTATATTAAAGCTTATAAATTGACAAATAAAAATTGACAACTAAATAAATTAACTGAAACGCAGTAAATAATTATCAAAGATACTAAGTTTATGAAAAATACTTAGCATAATCTATATCCACCATGCAAATTAATATTTATCATTAACACACAAATCAATTTTTTTTTTTTTTTTATCTATGAGTTAGACTGTAGAAGACATTCACCAGCGGATCTTTCCCGTTTTTTCTTATATTATAGTTTATTTAGGTCCAATCATAATATAAACCCTACTAATTTTGATAACCCTAACACCAGTGTAAGAATTTAATCAAATTAGAGCATTACGTATTAGAAAAACATCATCTAACGCTTTGTAACTAATTTACCAGCAAATTGATTTAACAAAGTTCTATAACGATAATCTAATTAAAAGAGATGGGTTTGAGCCATCCATGATTAATTAGGGTGATACTATTACCTAAAAAACTATAACTTTTATGTATTAAAGCCTTTTAAGCTATTATATGAATTCGTATTAAACTAACTAGCACGCATTCTAATTAATATAACACGAATATCATGAACGATAAATACTAATCGTTATAGAATCATGAATAACAATCAGCTAGACAATAAAGCATAGAACTTATTTCAAAATAATTAATTTAGCATGGTTTTAAATAGATTATACTAAGTACAAGGAAATTACTCACTCATGTTAAAAATAAAATCAAACAATTAACCAAAGGTTTCATGTTTAATAATAAACTAAACAAAAGAAAAATATAAAAAATAGAATGAGAATAAAAGAAGTCTACTTAGGCGTGGGTGATTGGCGTGGTGGTCTTTCTTAGATGAGGCGTGGGTAAGATGAGAAGGCATGACGATGATGATGATTTATGATGGAGTATGGTGATCTGTATTATAGAGCAGTCATGGGTTGTGAAGGAGAAGAGGCTAGCATGTGTTTATGGGTGAGGAGATGAAGAAGGCTGCATGGGTATTATGGAGGAGAAGGTAGCTAGGGTTAGGCGTGTGTAAGGTGTTTGTGAGGTGAGATGGTGATCATCATATGGTGAGGAGATGATTTATGGTGAGAAAGGTTAGAGTTAGGCGTGATATGGGCTTAGGCTTTAGTGACTAGGGTTCTCCCCCAAGTCTTCTAGCTTCTCTTCAACTCTTGTAACCCTGGTCCAAATAAATAATTATGAAAATAATATTTTCTATAAATCATTATTTTTGGACCGACTTGATAGCCCCGCGTGTAAAATCCGAACTTCGACGTCCTCTCTTCTCCTTTTTATTTTATTAATGCTAAACCTGAAAAATATATAAAATAAAGTAAATTAGACGAAATAATATATATAATATAATCGAGATAATTATTAAAACAATGCATGATTTTTGGCTTAACAATATAATAATTATTGACATTATTATTATACAAAAGGGCCCCAACTCAAGAGCCTAACGAGTAAGAATATGATCTTTAAGCACTATTACTGTACGAAGATAACCCTTACCCAACTAATGATATTGGTTGTCATTGAATTTGTGGATATTAGAACAAATTGCTGATTTAAAATTGTAGATGTGGACGCTACTATATTCTTATATGGTGATGGTGGATTCTTGGTGATGTTACATCTTAATTGTGCACCAATGAATCTGTTATGTTATGCAGTGAACCTTTGCCCGATTGTAATGAACCTTTTATAGTGACATTTTGCTCGATTGTAGTGAACCTTTGTCCACTTGAACGTGGGCCACACACGCAATGTATGTCCCTAGTAAGGTACATATGTTTGTAACAAAAATTTTTTTAGGGGCAGGGGAACAAGATTCTTTAATTTTATATTTGAACTGTCAAAACCTTTCTTCTTTGTATTGTTTAGTTTTCTTCCATTTAGAATAACCCTAGTTTGCAATTTTTTGGAGATAGAGAATTCTTTAATTTTTTAGTTAAACTATCAAGACTTTTTCTTTTTTCGCACTTTTTGTTTTCTCCAATTTAGAGTAACCCTAATTTGCAATCATCAAGTAGAGCAAGGGTCAAGCACCAAGGCCAAAGGAGTTAATTTAGCCCATAAAGAGTGGTTACGTAGGGCGTATTCAAGGAACCAAAATTTGTTACTTGGACTTTCTAATTGCACCTTGCATTGTTTGTTGAAATTTTAAACTGGATTTTTAGCATCAATTGGTGCTTCAAGTTTAGCATCTGTCACAGTTTTACCATATGGAATTATTAATTTTGTTCAGATTTTGGCTCTGACTTCTCACTATACTCTTTTTCTTGTGCATTTTGATTGTCTGGGTTAAAGCTATCTTTTACCATGTGTGGCTAAACTCATTTCTTTCTACCTTTGGTGTTTTGGTTGGAGATTGAGGTGCTCTTCTCAATATTTCTTCTATCTCATTTATTATCTAGGGATGGCAATGGGGCAGGTACAGGGCGAGTTGAGCCGTACGCGCACCTATACCCATTTTGAAAGATCGTACCCATACCCATCGGGTATTAAAAAAAAAACCTCATACCTATACCCATCTGGTTTTGTGGTTTTATTCGGGTTCACATAGAGAATAAAAATTAATACCCATATGCAACCCATGTCCAAGTATGATATATATTAGTGTCATTATAAGATTGCAAAGTTGTGATATTTTAGAAATATATTATTTAGAAATGTGAAATCAAATGCATTATTGACTAATTTTTTGTTAGAAGAGTTTAGATTGTACTTAAATTGAGAAAACATTAAACCAAAATAGTTTTGTTATCTTATTATAAAAATGGGTACGGGTCAAGTATGAGTATGAGGCAGGTAAGGGCTATTATACTTATGAACATCATATTTGTGTGGATTATTTGAGTGTTTAGGTGTCATTTGAGGAGACTTAGATGCTTAATTGTATGATTTATGCCCCTATTTCTACTATTATGCTTGGTTTCGCTTGTTTTGAGATATTTTACAGATTTTCACTTTATGAGCCAAGTTATGTTAGTAGAATGAAGATTTTGAGACCTTATGGATCAAAGAAAATAGCAAAAGAGACCTAAAGACACCTAATACAGTCAACCCGTGGCTGGTACCATAGTCTAGAAGGTCTCGGGAGAAGTAGTATATCAAATAAGGAAGAGCCAGCTAGGACAGAGGGCACCATAGATGGTCCGTAGTAGTGCCCACGATCCATGGTGGATCCCTGTTGCCCTGGTTGCCATGTCCTTTTGCGGTTGTTTGACTTCTAGGCGGTTATTATTCCATGATTTCTCGCGGTTTTTGACTTCCAGGGGGTAAAGTTTTGGTAGCGGCATATTCGCTATAAAAGGCCTGTTTTCAGCCTCATTCGACATCCATCATTCCATTTTTTTTTCTCTTCAACTTCATCAATTAGATCAGAATTTAGATTAGAGGAAGAGAGAGTGAATTAAAGTGAAGACTTATAAGGATTCTATGCCGGGTTTGCAATAGACGGATTCAAGCGCATTTTTTGGCTGAGGATTTCTCTTCTCTTCTCTTCTCTTATTTGTTTGGATTTATGTTTTGTAATTTTGATTATGATTTTTTTATTTTGGGTTTATGCAAATACTAGTTAAGATCTTAATTTGCTATTCATCTCTTTGAGTATTTTGGAATTGTTGGATTGTTTTATTGAATCTTAGATAATTATTGTCTTGTGAGGAATTTGATCACTTTCTTGCATGTATTGAGTATTGGGTGAGGAACTGAAAGGTGAAATCCGATACTAGAACCCTAGGATTTGACTTGATTGTGTTAAGTCTTAAGAAAGTCACACCGATTGAGAAACCATGAATATGATAATCGCATGCTTAACGAGCCTAAACAAATCGAGAGCTCCTAAAAAAATGATAATTGGTTAGATTTAGGTATTTCACTTCACCTTAAAATCGGGTTGTGATACTTCGATTGTCCATTTAAAATAATCAATTGAGGAAGAAATGCTTAATTGATACACGAATTGAGAGATTGTTAGTTTTATGTAATTCTTTGATTATTTATTCATTAGATTAGATAATAGATTAGTTTAGTTTTAACCTCAAATTTTAATTTGCTTAGCCTATCTTGAGGGGATAAAGGCCAATAGATTAACACAGTCCTTGTGGGAGCCACCCTGCCCTTGCGACCCGTATCAAGTTTTTGGCACCGTTGTCAGGGACTAGTATCGAATTTGGGTTTTTCTCAATAGGTTTGACTAAGCATTTTGTTTTTCTTTGAAACCACAAAAAAAAACACCAAAAGAAAAAATTTGAAAATTAAAAAAACTACAAAAAATTTTGAGGGAAAAAAAACAATGGCAATTTTGCATTTTTCCTAATTTGAGCATGAATTATTTTTGAGGTACTTTAAGCGATTAAATGTCTTTCTTGCTCAATGTGGTTATTGTGTCGGTAAATGGGAAACCTTGAATATTGTTGATGAGGGTGTGAATGGTAAAACCCAAGTTCTTTTAGGGGATTGGGGTTTTCATGGAAAAAATGTTAATAAGGCATGATATTTGCTTGAGCAGATTGCTTCGAATTCATTTAAATTTGAGAAGGCTAGTCTTATTTCTAGGCATTTATTCCCTGATCCTTGTGCATTTTATGCTAGATCTTATTATGCCCCTTTTTGGTGTGATTTATGTAATTCTTCTAACCATGAAACTAATTCGTATCCTTATTATGCATGTTATGCTCCACTTGACTCTGCATCACCCAGTAATAGTACTGATGTTGTCCTAACCTTAAATGATTCATCCTTTTCTTTAGCTCAGTGCACAGGCTCGAGTTGGGTGGGCCGTTTGGGTTTGTTGCTAGATTTGATGTTGCTGATGCCTGTTTTGAGTTGAAAGATATTTTAGATGAGGTGCATGATCTAAATAAGACTCTTTTGGAAAGATCAAATGATGTGTTTATGCATGAGGAGTCTCTTAGCCTTGGTTTTGATAATCTTGTTCTCCCCAATCCTCTTGATCATTCCTAAGTTTCACCTATATGTTTACAACCCTTTCTTTTCCCTGTGTATTACATCGATGTGCCCATTGATAATCCTATGACTTATGATGCTA
>JAKOGI010002072.1:0-2500 GCA_029747015.1 Carnegiea gigantea
AGCAACATTGTTTTTTTCTTAGCAGCCTTCAAGGTCCCTTAAGGAAATTGCACAGAGATAAATATTCTAACTTATGAGTAGCAAGCTATTGCTAGAAGACAACTGGAGATAATTCAAGAGAAATTACATGGTGATCCCTATAATGCTGAGCTCATTGATAAGGAAAAACTAGAAAGGGAAAAGTATCTAAGACTTATGAAATCGTCCTTATACCTTATCAAAATGCAAAGCAAGCAGTAGTGGCTAAATCTGGGAGATTAATGTTCTAAGATCTTTTTTGCTAAAATGAAACAAAGACAGTTACAATCCTTTATCTTCAAGATTTAGGATGACCAAGGAAGGGAGGTAGAAGGTTTTGAGCAGGTGGCAAGGGTAATTACTATATACTGCTAGAAGTTGTTGGGGTTTCAAACAATCAGTAGAGAGTCGGTGGATAGAAGTATAATACAGGATGGCACAGTGCTCACACGAGAGTGACAGCTTGATTTAATTACTCCCTTCTCTAATAGGGATATGAAGGATGCCATTTGGTCTATCCCCTCTATTAAGTCTCCAGGGCCTGATGGCTTCAATAGTTGCTTTTATAAAACTTGCTGGCCAACCATTGGATCTGAGGTATGCTCTGCAATACAAGGTTTCTTCAGGATAAGTAAATTACCTAAAAGAGGTAATGATATAAGGCTGGTTCTAATCCCCAAAGTCCCTTCACCTAAATCAGCTGCTGAGTTTCGACCTATCTCCTGCTGCAACATGATCTATAAGACCGTATCTAAACTATTATGTAGCAGGCTGAGGAAGCTTTTGCCAAAGGTGATGAACCAGAGCTAGGGGCCTTTTGTGGATGGGAGAGAATTATTGTTTAATGTGTTGCTATGTCAAGAAATAGCAAGGGGCTACACTAGGAACCATATCTCATCCAGATGCATAATGAAGATTGATCTGAAAAAGGCTTATGATTCAATCCACTAGGAAGCTGTTAAAGAGATCCTAGACCACCTTCAATTTTCCCCTGCATTCATATCCTGGGTTATGGCTTGCATAACCACACTTACATTTACCATTCAATTGAATGGTGGGGAATATGGGAGATTCCAAGGAAGAAGAGGGCTGAGGCAAGGGGACCCCCTATCATCCCTGGTGTTTGTCCTGGTGATGGAGTACTTATCCAGACTCTTTAAACAGGAAGCTAGCAAACCTGGTTTCAGATTTCATCCCCATTGTAAAACTAACAAGCTAGTTCACCTAATGTCAGCAGATGATCTTATTGTTTTCTGTGCAGCAGATAAACCCACAGTATAGAGAATTATGTCCGCATTTGAGGGATTCTCTAAGAGCTCAGGAATGGAGGCAAATAAGGACAAATCCTAAGTGGTCATGGGGGGATGTAGTGTAGCACAAAAACACAGCATTGTAGCTAGGACAGGTTATCAAGAAGGTACCTTCCCTTTAAAGTACCTTGGTGTGCCAATAACAGCTAATAAACTGAGTAAAATGGAGCGCAGCTTATTGGTTGAGAAGTTAACTAAGAAAATTCGAGTGTGGTCAACCAAAACCACCTCTTATGCAGCCCGAGTTGCTTTGGTTAATATCATCCTGATGGGCATTTTTAATTTTTGGGCCACCATTTTTATCCTCCCCTAAGGGGTGCTTAAAGAAGTAGAAGCACTATGTAGACACTACCTATGGGGGGCTGATGATACTTATAAGAAAATCTCCTATGTTGTATGGGAGGACCTATGTAAACCTAAGAAGTTTGGAGGGGTGGGGATTAAAATATAGAGGCTTGGAATAAAGCATGCATTTCAAACCTGATATGGGCAGTGGCTCTAAAAAAAGAATCCCTTTGGATAAAATGGGTACACGAGAGGTATATTAAAGGGTAGGCATGGTGGGATTATCAGCCTTATCGTGACACCTATTGGTATTGAAAAAAATTATGTCGTGTGAAAGAAGAGGTCAAATGGGGTAGCAAGGCCAACCAGAGATGGATTTGGGGGCAGACAAAGAATGGCTGTTACACTGTGCAAAGTGGATATCAATGGTATCTAAATAGTAAGGACCAAGGTAAGCGGTCCAAAGTGGTATGGTCGAGAATGAATATTCCTAGACACACTTTTACCCTATGGTTGATGCTGAAAGGGAAGCTTCCTGTTAAGAGCAGATTAGCAACATACACTAGCCTGTCAGTTACTTGCTAGGAGTGTATGATAGAACCGGAAACACAGGAGCATATTTTTTTATAGATGTGGTACAGCAAAGGAAGTCTGGGAAGGGGTAGCCAAGTGGACTGGCGCACAGCTTAAGCCAACCTAGACAGAATGGCTTACCTGGTTACTGCATATGAAATTAAAACAAGGGCTAAAGTAGATTATGTATGGTGTAGTAGCTACAGTCGCATACCATCTCTAGTGGGCCAGAAATCTACTGATTTTCCAAGGAAAACCACTCAGCAGTACACACATCCTCAACAACATTAAAGAGCAAATACTTCAGAGATTCT
>JAKOGI010002072.1:7500-62500 GCA_029747015.1 Carnegiea gigantea
TTGGACCATTGAAAATAAGTATATATAATGATAACATTCATGCCAAACACTCTCATTCGTAACTCCTTTTTTTTGAAATTTTTGAGGTTTTTTTTCAACTGTTTCTCTTTTTCTTGGAAGTTTCTTTCATTTTTGTTCTTCTTTTTCTCACTTTTCCTTCATCCTTCTTTTTTTATAAGACAATAAATGAATGGCGCGTTGATAAAGCTCTATTTCGACCCTATTTTAGCTTCTATTTGACTTCTTTTCTCCTGCGTTTCATGTTCGATCGTGTTAAGAAATGGTCAAATTGACCTCCTCTAGCATACGTTTCACTCATATAGTATCTTTTTGTATTTTCAGGGACTTTGCCGAAGGAATAGAAAGATAGACAATATTTAGTAAAAAGGAGTGCCGAGGAGGCAACTTTAAAGTCACAAAAACGACCGCTCGGCATCGTACGGAGGTTCCAGCAATTCGGCACAGAGCCCCCATGCCAACCGGCACGGCCGTGCCGTGACAGAGCAGCACAGAGGACCGGCCAGCAAGGTGGCACAACCATGCCACCTCAGTCAGGGTGGCACGGCCACACCATAAAGCCCAACACGCCTGTGCCGCCCTCTCCTTTTCTCGCCATCACGTTTTATGTTCTCGGGGGTTGTGGTTTTTGGGGGGTTATCTCATTCATTATTTTCTTTTTCTACAGAGTATAGTTACAGGGGATTTTCTAGGTCTTATTTAGAGATTTTATTTTTCATGCTTGTGTTGGCGATTCATCGACATTGAAGATTGTTCTACCTTGCAGCGAATTAATTCAAGTTTGTCTTTTTGTTTCTCTTTCTCCTTCCCGTTGTTCTTTTAGGTTTTTAAATTGAATCATGTTCGATGAAATTGGATTCAAGATTATTTCTTGTGTGATGATGCGTGGCTCAATCACCACCTTGGATTGGAGTTAAAGCCGATTATGTTTAGTTGAATCAAGATCTAGCCCCAATCTGTTACGTTCCTCACACCTGCATTTATGATTTCTGCTATGCACACCACATGTTCGATGAAATGCCTGAGAAGGCATTCATCTTTTATTTATTTGGGTTTAGGAGAGCATTGAAAGACGGAACCTTTACCTAGCATGCCTTAGTAGACAATTAGGATTTTGATTAAGGTTTTGATTGAGATTCGAGACGGTAGATCTTGTAATCCTGTGACTTTTAGTTCCATGAAAATAGGTGATTATAGTTCTTGGATTAGTCTTCGACCTTTGAGAGAGGGAGGAGATGAGCTTAACTGGCAATCCATTTACTCATGATGCATGTTTAGAATTGTTCAACGAGGTTAGTAATTGGTTCAGCTAGCATAATCGTGCTGTTAATTCCAACCTAACTGTTTTAATACCTCGCTTTCTCATTCGATTCCTAGTTATTGTTCCCATAGTTTAGTCCTAAACTCACAAGTTGATTTGTCTAGATTGAGTGTCTAAGTTAGTTTTAGTATTCGAAAGCGAGTTCCCTGTGGATACGACTCGTACTCGCCAGTTGCTAGCTACAGCTATGCCATGCGCTTGCAGTATAAATTAAAGACAAGAAGTTTTTGCGCCGTTACCGGTGAACTTGTTTCTTTCGATATCAAAACTGACTAGGATATTTGAGACTAAACCTTTATTTTTCTTTTTGTAGTCTAGTTCGTTCTTTCTTTTGGCTTGATTCTTTTTGCACTGGGTATAGTGTTTGCTCTTATATGTGCAGAAAGAGTCAAAGGGATCAAGACCTTATCCCACTTGATCCTGAGATAGAAGTAGCAGCATGCCGGCATAGCGGAGAAGCGAGAAGGATGAAGAAAGAAGAACCAGTGGTGGCAGGGCAAGACCAGAGGGTGTTGCGCGATTACGCTCTGCCACAAGCGGCAACTATCACATCATCTATTGTGAACCCAACGGTCAAAGCTAACAACTTCAAACTCAGTCCCGCGCTCATCACCTTCGTGGAGCGAGACCAGTTCGGCGGGCACCCCTAGGACAACCCCAACGTGCACCTTCATAAATTCCTTGCGAAGTGTGACACCATCAAGCTCAACGAGGTGTCCACCAATGTGATTCGATTGAGGCTTTTCCCCTTCTCACTGAGGGATAGGGCCAGTGACTGGCTACAAAACGAGGAGCCCAACTCATTCACCACCTAGGAGGCTCTCTCAAAGGCCTTCCTCAGCAAATACTTCCCACCTGATAAGACTGCCAAACTGAGGATGGACATCACTTCCTTCACCTAACAGGATGGGGAATCCCTATATGAGGCCTGGGAGGGGTTCAAAGAGCTCCAGCGGCAATGCCCCTGCTATGGAGTTCCTAACTGGCTCCTAAACCAAACATTCTACAATGGGTTTGAGCGGTCAGTGAAAATCTCAGTAGATACTGCAGCGAGCGGCTCTTATGGGGAAATCTATTGATACAGTAAAGGCCTTGTTGGAAGAGATGGCTTTCAACAACTAGTACTGGCCGAGCGAGAGAGCCATCTCTAAGAGGGGTGGTGGCAGACATGAGGTGGACGCTGTGACACTCTTGGCCAGCAGGGTAGACACCCTCATACAGCGACTTGATAGAGTGACTGCATCACCAGGTACATCCGCGGGGCCATCCATGGGGATCTATGTTTACTGCGAGACCTGTGGTGTACAATGTCATACTGCCGTTGAGTGTTATAATGCTCCTTCTAGCATTGAACATGTCAACGCCTTTCATAACTTCAACCCTCCACCACAAAATAACCCCCACTCCACTACCTATGGCCAGGGTTGGAAAAGTTACCTAAACCCCCTCTACAAAAAGCCCCAACCCTCACCCCCATAGTCCTCCCCAGCCACTTGGTTTTCACAACAGAGCTCCTTGCAATCCACCCTCTTTACCTCCTGAACCCAAGTCCCACCTGGAGAATCTCATGGAGTGCTTCATAGCGACTCAAACAAAGACTAATGAAAGTCTTGGTGAATCAATCAATTTACTGACCTCCAAGCTCGATGCCATGGCTGCTCATCAGAGGATGATGGATACCAAGATCGCTCAAATCGCTCAATAGGTGAGCCACCTATCTCGACCTCAGGGGCATCTCCCAAGCCAGCCTGAGACTAACCCCCAACATCACGTCAATGCCATCTCCGCGATGGAAGAGGGGTTAGAGGAGAGTCCGGTGATAGCTCTCCAGGAGGTAGTTACAGTTCCTCATTCTGGAAGAATAGGGTGAAAGAAGGGAGAAGAGAAACCGAGCTCTACTGGGGAGGCTAGCCATCCACCCCTAGCCACCAGTGTCTTACCCTCAGAGGCTCGCATGGTCTAAGCTATCTCAGCTTGAACCCAGATTCGCACGATTCCTGGATACCCTGTGCCGAATCTATATTAGTAACCCCTTCTTGAACGCTCTCAAGGAAGCACCTGCCCATCTAAAATTTTTGAGAGAGCTCCTGTCCAAGAAGGGAGAACCTAAAGAAGCTTCAGTGGTCCCCATTGGCGGATCCTGTAGTGCCTCTTACAAAGGCAGTCACCATCCAAGCTGCAGAATCCTAGTAGCTTTTCTATCCCGTGCTGCATTGGGGATATGCAGTTGGAGAGAGCCCTCTGTGATTTAGGTGCTAGCATGAGCCTTATGCCTCTCTCTCTCTCTCTGCCAGAAGCTACAGCTATTGGACCTCAACCCCACTAGCATATCTATTCAACTAGCAGATTGCTCCACCAGGCAACCTGTAGACATTCTGGAGGATGTTCTAGTCCAGGTGGGCAAGTTCCCCATCTCGTGTGACTTTGTCATCCTTGACACAGATGAGGACCTCCCGGTCCCCCTTATTTTAGGTCACCCATTTCTTACGACTGCTGGGGCGGTGTTTGATATGCCGACTTGCACCATGTCCTTCACGATATGTGGGAAAAGGGTCGATTTCTATTTGCCTTATAGCCCACGCCTCTTCCTACCCCCGGTGCCAAGTCCGCGTCTGCTGTCCCTCCTCTTTCTAGCCCTCCCCCGACTATGTCTAGAGTCGAGCTGAGTGATTGGGATGGGAGACCACATATGAGGATGGCAGTCTTACCATCTCCCCCTCCATTGACTACTCCTCATTTTAGAGAGCCTACTTGGAAAGACGACACCTCTTAGGAAGCGCCGCTGACTAATTTCCGTCCTAGAGAGGTGTTGGATGCACCATCGTTCCACCTTTCCATCACCTCACCCCTCCCAACCCCTGCAGTCCCTCCTCTTTCTAACCCTCCCCTGACTATGTCCAGAGTTGAACAGAGTGATTAGGACGAAAGACCACATATGAGGTTGATAGTCTTGCCCTCTCCCCCTCCATTGACTATTCCTCATTTTAGAGGGCTAACTGGGAAGGACGGCACCTCTTGAGAAGCGCTGCTGACTGATTTCCATCCTAGAGAGGTGTTCGACGCACTACCGTTCCACATTTCTGTCACCACACCCCTCCTTGCCCCTGTAGTCTCTCCTCTTTCCAGCCTTCCCCCGACTATGTCCAGAGTTAAGCTAAGTGAATGGGACAGAAAACCACATATGAGGATGACAGTCTTGCCCTATCCCCCTCCATTGACTACTCCTCATTTTAAAGGGCCTACTTAGAAAGACAACACCTCCTGGGAAGCACCGCTGATTGATTTCCGCCCTGGAGAGGTATTGGATGCACCACCGTTCCACATTTCCATCACCTCACCTTTCCCTGTCCTGCCGCATCTCCTTCCTGAGGTAAGGCTCGAGCTTAGGACCTAAAACAAGTGCTTATTGTAAGGCAACCGAAGGCATTTATTTTCTCAAAAAAATAAAAAAATAAAAAACAGAGGTGTGCCACCCAACCCATGTCCCTTCTATTTTCACTGTTTGATCCCTGAGTTTACCCCTACCGTTGCTCTTTTTCTGCGTTCTTTTTATTGAGGGGAATGAAAATGTCACGCATGGGATCGTGAGTTTGTCGCTCTTTGGGTGAAACTGTGGATCTTAGGATTGGATCAGCTGACACCACTTGCATTCGCATCATATAGATAGAACTTCCTATAGTTTCACTAGGTTGTTTTTACATTTTTTGTTTATTAGAGCATGTAGTTTAGAGCATATAGGCTAGATTTTGCATCTCAGAAAGGAGAAATGATCGAGTGGGGATATTCATAAGCTTTCCAGGTACTAGTTCTTACCTTTCTCTTTATTTTCCCTTATATCCTTTACTGCTTTCTTAGATTTATTGCTTTTGAATAAATGTGTGTGAAAACCCCTCTTATGAAGAGAATACATGGGTGATGATTGATTGATCAAGTTGATCTGTGTGTTGAAGTGTGGTTTATTGTTGTGTGAATTTTTGTAAAATTGTATTTTAGCACTGCCATCTGTAGTTTCCCTACCCTATGTTGCATGTCCTATTGGCCTTGAGATTCATGTGATTTGGCTTGATTGACCTTGATAAGTAGGCCATACCTTGGAGGAAGTTATTTGACCGTGGTAGACTTACGTGTGAGACTTTGAGTCTAATGACTATTCATTGCATATAGTCTCATACTTTCTTTCATGTATGACTCATCCAGGATTGCATCTCTAGAACTTGGTCTTGTTCTCTTTGAAATTGCATTTAGCATGTGCATGTGTTAATATGATTGAGGCAATTTTTGTTTCATTTAGCCACATGAGCCAAAAAGCCACCCATTAATATGTACTATCCTCTTTGCTAACCCATTATGCCTTTACCCTTGTCTTTGTTATTGCACCCTACGTACTACCCACTTGGCCTATTAATATTTCCTATATCCTTGTCAGGATCTAGTGGAGCAACACTTCCATGTTGAGTTGGGTTTGCTTTGGAGGTTGGTTCACCTTGGGTGCTTATTTAGTGGTTTGCTAAGGAGGAATTATGCCTTGAGTTTATGGATCCCATGCTATTCAAATGTACCTTGTTTCTGCTTCTCAAAGAAAAGAAAAGAAAAAAAAAAGGAAAAGAAAAAAAATTAAAAAAAAGAGAAGAAAGAAATAGAGAAGTTGTGAATAAAGAGCTTGGCATGGGGGTTATAACAATGAGATTGTTAAATCCCTCCTTTGAGGTTTTTGTGGGGTTTGTTGCTCAATTTTCAACTGTGCTGTGAAGTTGTTGTTCCAACATCAGTTGTGGAAGTGCTTTTTACTCCCTAGTCTTTTGACTATTAGCTCCACTCTTCTCAAATTTATTCCACTTCTCACCTTTTACCCTTGGCCCCATTGTATGCTTTTTATAAGCCCTCATGGTTAGCATGTCGGATTTTGCATCAAGTGGTGGAGAATCAAGAACTCTACCAAGCTTATGGCAGCTTGCTTGATTGGATAGAGTATTGAATGCACCCTTATTACATGTTCTAAACATATTGAGGGCAGTGTTCTACTTTGCCCTAAAGTGAGGTTTTACCAGTCCTGCTTACTCACCACTCATCGAGGAAGGTCTTGTCTTGTTATGTGCTTCGATATTGGGGCATTTGATATGCTCCATTTAGTAGGGAGCTTCATGGACGAGAGTGTGTGTGTTTTATTGAAATTGTTTCACACCTTGACTTGGCCATCTTTAACGCATAGTTGTTAGAATGTATAAGGTTTTGATGATAACAAATCCAAGTGTTGTTGTTGCTCCAAACAGAACAGGACCTTACTGCTGTTCTCAATGTATTAAAACTGCTTGACTAATGGTTTATCGAGAACAGGTACTCAAGTCAGCGATGTAAGAACATGCATGAGGAACAGGTACTGTGAGGTGTTTGAAACATGTCCTGTGAAGTGTTTGAAGCACAGGATATAAGTGCAACCGTGAGAAACAGATCCTGTGAAGTGTTTGCAGCAAATTCGTCTTTCTACAAGATGACTAGTGGTTACAACAAAATGTCTTGATTTAATTTGGTTTTATATTTTTAGACTCCTGTTAATATGCCAATCAGAAAGTCTTAACTTACCACTTACTTGAAACGGTTTTGCTTTTTTTTGGAAAATATTTCGGATCACCCTTCGAAACAATTCTGGGAACAGGACGCTCAGGGTGTTTCCAGAATAAGCTGCGAAAAACAATTTTTCACGTTTTTATCTTTTGGATTTTGAGCAGCTTCTCCAAGATTTGCAAGAAAGATTTTTCTATGGAGTATCTTACCCCTTACCCTAAAAACGGTTATTAAAATCTAAGGGATTTGCAAAATCTTTTTGAATAAAAAGAATAACCAATTTTTGGCAAGTGGATAAGGTTGTTGAGAAAAACATGGGCTAGTTGCTGTGAATCACCACCTTATGCACACGGTTTAGGAAGTGTTTCCAGCTCATATTTCCTCATCCCTTGTGGCTAAAGAATTCTATATTCTTTAGGGATTTTAGTTTCCAAAAATTTGAGGAATTGTTTTTCCAAGCACTATATAAAGTCGCTTCTTAGAACGTTAGAAGCATCGGTTTTCAAAAAAAGAAAAATTCAGTGTTCATGAGCTTAAAAGTTTGAAAAGAAAACCGTGTCTAGTGAGTGAGTTATTTGAGCTTTCAAAGTTGGCATAGTAGGATTTCATTGTACCCTATATTAGCTTAGTTGAGCAGCATTGTAATAGGGTGTTTTTTCTTTATACTAGAGTGTGTGTCCAAATCAAGGGGATTTTGGACGTGGGGTAACTTGTCTTAGGGAAGACGGTTACGTGTGTTACAAGTTGTAACAAGGTGTGTTACTATTGTAACGTGTTTAGCCCGTTTAGTGAAGTGTGTAAATCCTACAGGAGGTAGGTCGTGGTTTTTTCACCTCAGTTGGGCTAGAGGTGTTTCCACGTAAAAATTCCTGTGTCCATTATTTCCGCACTTAATTTTGTTGAATTTTCGCTTCTGCACAACTCAGGAACAGTCTGTGCGGACAGGGTCTCAAGATTGTTTGCCAGCATACTGCGAAAATCGGACACCATAATTCACCCCCCTCTTGTGGTTGTGTACTCTCTAAATCAACAAGTGGTGTCAGAGCAGGTTCTCCTTTGAAAGGCTAACACCTTTGAGATATCCTTGAAGATGAGTACACCACAAGGCATGCTTGAGGGTCAATCCATAACTCGACTACCATACTTTAATGGCCAACACTATGGATGGTGGAAGAATAGAATGGAAAACTACATCCAAGCTGAGGATTATGAGTTGTGGATGCTCATCAAGAATGGACCACTCATCCCTAAGAAAACCACTGAAGATGGAAAGTCAATCTCTAAGGAGCCTAAGGAATTCAATGCTGAAGATTACAAGATGATGGAGAAGAATGCCAAGGCCAAGAAACTCCTATATTTGGCCTAGGTCCTGATGAATATACTCGCATATCTGAATGTGAGTCAGCCAAAGAAATCTGGGATGCCTTGCAAGTAGCTCACGAAGGGACCAATCAAGTAAAGCAATCCCGGATTAAATTGCTTATGAGAAAGTATGAGCTGTTTGAGATGGGTGATCGTGAAAGTGTGATGGACATGTACACTCGCTTCACTCACATAACGAATGAGCTGAAATCCTTAGGAAAATCCTTCACCACCGAAGAATTGGTGAGGAAGATTCTAAGAATTTTACCTCATTCTTGGGAAGCGAAAGTAACGGCCATCCAAGAAGCTAAGGACATAAACAAGATCACCCTAGATGAGCAGATTGGCAACCTCCAAACGTATGAACTTAGGAAAAATTCTCAACAGAAAGATGAGACAAAGAGAGATCGAGGTCTTACACTAAAGGCCTTAGAAGATGATTCTGATTCTGATGAGGAGGAGATTGCCATGATCACTCAAAAGTTCAAGAAGTTCTTCAAAAAAGTCAAAGAAAATAGCAAAAGGAGGGACTTCAGCAAGGCCAGGAACACCTCTCGGGAACAGTTCTCCGGGTGCTTTAAGTGTGGCAAACTGGACCACATTGTGAGAAACTGCCCACTGCACAAGGAAGAACAAGAACCCGAACACCCTAGAAAACAGGGGAGGAAACAGGGTGTAAGCAGCTCAGCGAAAAGGTTCTCAAAAGCTATGCTCGCGGCCTGGGGAGATTCAAGCGAGGATGAGGAAGGGTCTGAAGCTGGGGAAGCTGATATAGCACTCATGGCAAGAAGTGACACTGATTCAGATGATGGATCAACAGACAGTCTGACTCAACTCAAGAACAAGGTACGGGGTCTAAATAAATCAACTCTTGAGGAATTAGTGTACACTATAATGGATATATGTGCTGAATTAAAAAGGGATGTTCGAATCTAGAACTTGAAAATGAAATCCTTAAATTGGAAAAACTTGAAGTTGACAAAGAGACTCTTGGCTTGCATGAAAACATCAATGTGCTTAAAGAAACTCTACTCATGAAAGAAGAGACTTGTTCCATTAAACAGACTGAGCTAGAAAAAGAATCCCTTGAATTAAAAGGTAAGGTCGAGTCTTTGCTGGAAGAAAATAAAAACTTGCTTGAGAAAATAAAACACTTGGAATCAGACCTTGCCACAAACAAGCTCTGGAACAGGTTCTCAAGGGCGTTTGAATGGTTAAACACTCATCATAGTCGAAATAGAAGAGGACTAGGTTTTGTGCCTAAGATGACCTACCCAGTGAATAAAAAATATGTGGGATTACCTGAAAATATTGTTTGCTTTCATTGTGGTAAAACGGGGCATTATCGATATGCTTGTCCTATAAGAAAGTATGCCATTGAAAGGAACACAGTTCATGTAAAACAAATATGGGTTAGGAAAGATGAGATTTGTATGTCTAAAGGAATGGGACCCAAGTGGATCTGGGTTCCCAAAACTAACCCTTGATTTGTTTTGCAGGCTAAAGTGAGAGAGTACAACCCAGCAAACAGTGCAGGGAACAGTCTAGGGAAGAAGCAGCTGTGGTATGTTGACAGTGAGTGTTCGAGGCATATGACTGGTGAAAGATCCAATTTTCTCTCACTTACAGCTTCAGAAGGTGGGAGTGTGGCATTTGGAAACGGCAAATCCAGGACAATTGTCGGCATAGGTAAGATAGGTGAGTCACTCTCTCATTCAATTGACAATGTTTATTTTATGGATAGATTAAAACACAACTTGCTAAGTGTGTCCCAACTGTGCGACAAAGACAACCTAGTAGTGTTCTCACCAACACGTTGCTTGGTTGTGAATATGAACACAGGAGATGTTGTGTTGAGGGGGAAGCGACACAAGAATGTATATAAAGTGTGTATCTCCACTCTTCCCCAAAATAATTTGACTTGTTTGAGTGTCTTAAACGATGATGTTATGCTTTGGCACAAAAGACTAGGTCATGCAAGCCACTCTCTTTTGAACAAACTTGTAACCAAAGATTTAGTGGTTGGCTTACCTTCCATCAAATTCAATGATGACAAGGCATGTGATGCATGTGCCAAAGGTAAACAAGTCAAAAATTCATTTAAGTCTAAAAAGTGTGTAAGCACTACTCGACCTCTTGAATTGATACATATGGATCTATGTGGTCCAATGAGGATCATGAGCCGAGGTGGCAAGAGGTATGTGCTTGTGATAGTGGATGACTACTCTCGTTTCACTTAGACTTTGTTTTTGGCTTCTAAAGATGAAACCTTTGAAAAATTTCTTGCTTTAATTAAAAAGATTGAAAAGAGAGTAGGACATTCCTTGGTATGCTTAAGGTCTGACCATGGGACAGAATTTGAAAATTCAAGCTTCACTGATTATTGTAATGAGCTTGGTGTTGATCATAATTTTTCAGCTCCAAGAACACCCCAACAGAACGGGGTGGTAGAACGCAAAAATCGCACTCTAGAAGACATGACTAGAACAATGCTTATTGCTAGTGGTCTTCCTAGAAACTTCTGGGCTGAAGCTTTGAACACATCATGTTATATTGTAAATAGATGCATGATTAGACCTATTCTTAACAAAACGTCTTATGAGCTCCTCAAAGGAAGAAAACTAAATATTTTGCATTTAAGAGTATTTGGTTGCAAATGTTTTGTGCATAATAATGGAAAGGATGCCTTAGGGAAATTTGATCCAAGGAGTGATGAAGCAACATTCCTTGGTTACTCCTCACATAGTAAGGCATACAAAGTGTTTAATAAGAGAACCTTATGTGTTGAGGAAAGTGTGCATGTGCTTTTTGATGAAACTAACTCTCTAAGTGAGAATGATGCACAGGAAGAAGACCTCGAACTAGGTCTTGTGAGAAAAGACGTGCTACTTCAAGATGATCAAGGTAAGGATCAACCTGAGGGATCAAGACCTGAAGCTGTTCTCCAGGAAGGTAAGCAAGGTGTGAACCAAACAGGGGGAAATAGGGTGGAACCCTGTTCGGGACAACATCAGCCGAACCCTTCAGGGATACATTTAGGAACAAGCTCCCAAACAGGCTCGAGAACAGGTTCAGAACCTGTTTCACCGAGTATTCCAGCTAGGATGGAGAGCGAGTCTGTGAACCCACTTTCACCACGATCATGGAAATACCAAAGTTCACATCCTCTTGATCAAATTTTGTCTGATATTAATGCAGGAGTTCAAACTAGATCTAGGCTTAAAAATTTCTGTGCTTTCTATGCTTTTCTCTCAAAAATTGAGCCTAAGAATATTAATGAAGCTCTTGCAGATTCAGATTGGGTCACAGCCATGCAAGAAGAACTCCATCAGTTCGAAAGGAACAAGGTATGGCACCTTGTGCCACGGCCAGAGGATAGAACAATCATTAGAACCAAGTGGGTGTTCTGTAACAAGCTAGATGAGTGCGGAACAGTCACTAGGAACAAGGCCCGGCTGGTGGTTCAAGGCTATAACCAAGAAGAGGGAATTGATTATGAAGAGACCTTTGCACCTGTTGCAAGGATGGAAGCCATTCGAATTTTGATAGCTTTTGCAGCTCACATGGAGATCAAGTTGTATCAAATGGATGTCAAAAGTTTCTTGGTTAATAGGAAAAGCACCTCAGGTATGGCTCACTTTTTTAGACCTTGTTTGGTATCTTGGGCAACCAAGAAACAACTCTCTGTTGCCTTGTCCACAGCAGAAGCTGAATATGTGGCAGCTGCATCTTGCTGTGCTCAGTTATTATGGATAAGACAATAACTCAAGGACTTTTGTGTTGACATAGGATGCATTCCTATTTATTGTGACAATACAAGTGCAATTAACATTGTCAAAAATCCATGTCAACACAAAAGAACAAAACATATTGATATTCGTCATCATTTCTTAAGAGACAATGTTGAAAAAGAAGTGATCTCAATGAATTTCTGTGCCATTGAAAATCAAATTGCTGATATATTCATCAAGGCATTGAGTAGAGAATAATTTGAAAGGAATAGACTCGAACTAGGTTTAATTAGAACAACCTGACCATCCTGTTCTCTCATCCTGTTTGCAACATTTAAAAGTTACGGGTACAACATGTTAAAATTTTTTGTTTGCAATCAACTTCTGTGCTATGTTTAGCATATGTGAGGTTTGTAACCTGCTGACACTTTTTGAGGTCTAATGAGATTGCCCTTATTGTCCCATGTTACCGAGCAAGTAACCTCAAGAACAAGCACCAGGAACAGGTACGCCTCTTGTTTGTCAAATGTGTACAACAAATTGAGAATTGCCTAACATCTTCCTGAGGCGTGCGTGGCCTAATTTAATGCTAAAGCCCGTTGAAAAACGGGCAAAATCTTTAAAAGATTTTGCATGCTTCTCTTTCTTTAAAATCTCTCTTCAAACTTGCTTCAAATCTCTCACTTCTACCATAATCCTTCGTGCTCTGAAATCCTGTTCAAGAAACCCTAATCTCTCTCATCTCTCTGGAAAAATGGCGTCCCCTGTCAGCACTGAGAGCTCCTCGACCGTGACCCAGGGCAATAGGTCACCAAGCACAGCTTTGCAAACAGCCAAAGCCTTGTTTGCTCCTACACAATTTCTGACGGCTCTCATGGAAGGTAAAACTACTGAACCTCCTCGACCCATTGTCTATAAACCTTTTGGGTTTTTGAAGAGCATAGACCTTAGAATAGTGGATCTAAAATTGGAAGACATCCCCTACAAATTTGGATGGGATTTGATTTTGTTTGGTGAACTGGGCGCATGTCAAACCCAAGAACCTGTTGGGGCATCTGAAAGGAAAATTGGGGCTTTAGATGACCTCTTTCTGTTTGACCATGGCCTAGATGACATCAATTCATTCGGGCTGTTTCCAGAGTAGGAAACAGGGGCCTAAACAGGGTCTGAGGTTTTTAGGGATGACCTAGGGGAGGATTTGTCAAAAGAAGAAGGGAGAAGTAGTGGTCAAATGGAGGAGTCTCCTGTCAAGCCTGCACAAGCCACATCGGTAACACAAACCGGTGAGAAACGCAAAAGGTACAAAATTATGGCTAGGCGTACTAGAATGCCAAGAACACGACCACCATCAAGGCCTCAAAGCGGCCAGACTAAAGAACCCTCAAAAAATGAAACCCCTGTCAAACCAAAACCACAAATCCCCTCTTTGGCCAAACCCACAAACAGGCCAACTCGAAAATCAGCCCGAATTGCTTTCCAATCCACGCCTCGACCTGCCAAACAGACATCCCCTGTTGTTGAGGAAATTGATTCCTCCTCTGAGCCTTCATCAGATAGCGACATTAAGAACACCTCCTTCAAACAGGGCACTCCCGTGTTCTCAGAGTCCTCAGAGGATAAGCCTCTGCCTGCACCAAAATCAACCTTCGCTTTACCCTCCAAACCATCACCCCTCAAAACTCCCAAGAGAAAAGCCTCTCTCAAACACGCCTCCACCCAAGACCCTCCTACTGAGCCCCAACCTAAAAGAGTCAAGAAGTCTACCCCTGTCCGCAATCTCAGCCAAACTGACCCAACTGCTTCAGAGACGGGTAGTCAGGGGTAAAATTATCAAGGTAAAATATTTTGAGGAACAGGGTCTGGGGGTGTTTCTGCACAAGCTGCGTGCACAGGGGTGGTATGAGCTATTTACAAACACCCAGCTGGGGTGTTCTGTACATAAGTTGGCAGAGTTCTATGCCAACTGCACTGTCACCGAAGGAGTGGTGACAAGTATTGTTAGTGGGAAGCAGCTTCGCTTTGATGCGAAGACATTAGGGGAAATTCTGGGGATTCCCTCCACGGGCTTTGATATATATGTTAGGGAAGACAAGACTATTCTAGGGATAGCCAGGCTGCTGAAGCTCTCCCAGAAATTTAGCCAGCAACCAAGCCTGCAAACACCCAAGTCAGTAAAGAAAGGGGACATGACATCGCTCTATCAATTGATATTTTGGTTTATTATCAAGAATGTCATTCCTCGGGCCAGGGTCGCAATCTTGCTGATGCCATAGATCAGTGTTTGATGGATCTGATGGACAGGGAAGAGCAAATCAACCTTCCCGCCATCATGATTCGACATATTGCAAGAATTGCAAACACCTCCAGGGAACATGACCTGGGGTACGGCTTCTTCCTGACTAGTGTGTTTGAGCACTTTGGGGTGACTCTACAGAAGAAGGTGGAAGCTCAGTTCATCGATGAGATTGGGAGTAACACCCTTATGGGGTGTGGGTATGCTTTGATTGAGGGGTCTGCCTCAGAACAGGGGACCAGAACAACCCGTCATCCTGTTCCTGGCAGTTCCTCAGTCAAGCTTGAGGCTGCTTTGGAATAAAACTCTCGACTCAGTGCTGAGCTTACTGCGGTAAAGGCTGCCCTGGACGAGGAAAAGGCTCTCAATGCAAAACGCCATGAAGATATCCTCGCCCTTCTCTCTTCCCTCTCAGTAAAATTTTCCCCTCCTGCTTTCTGATCACCCCCCATCTGTTGTTCTCATAGTCTGTTCTCACTTCTCTTGGTTATCCTCTCTTGCTAGTTTGTACTTTCTGTTGCACTCGTTTGGTGAATGACAGGTTATCTTGTTTTTTGATTGGCTTTACCTTGCTTGCTTTCTGTTGTGAATTGCTTGTGTGTGACTAGGATGGCCAATCTCATTATCGTACCAACACACTTGAGTGTATCGCCTGTTGACTTTCCTCCATTACCCAAGTGGTGGTGATAGCAAACACCCTATGTTTGACTGTTCGCCCCTACTTTTTAATGATGCCAAAAGGGGGAAGATAGGTTGACCAATATTGTTTTAGTTTTGCCATGGATGAGTTAAATTTCTTACACTTTTTCGATACTAACTGCTTCATGTGAATTGTCGGTCCTATAAATAATTGGTCACTTCAATTGTCCTTGAAAGTCAATATGGTCACTTGGTTTGTCATCATCAAAAAAGGAGAATTTGTTAGAATGTATAAGGTTTTGATGATAACAAATCCAAGTGTTGTTGTTGCTCCAAACAGAACAGGACCTTACTGCTGTTCTCAATGTATTAAAACTGCTTGACTAATGGTTTATCGAGAACAGGCACTCAAGTCAGCGATGTAAGAACATCCGTGAGGAACAAGTACTGTGAGGTGTTTGAAACATGTCATGTTAAGTGTTTGAAGCACAGGATATAAGTGCAGCCGTGAGAAACAGGTTCTGTGAAGTGTTTGCAGCAAATTCGTCTTTCTACAAGATGACTAGTGGTTACAACAAGATGTCTTGATTTAATTTGGTTTTATATTTTTAGACTCCTGTTAATATGCCAATCAGAAAGTCTTAACTTACCACTTACTTGAAACGGTTTTGCTTTTTTTTGGAAAATATTTCGGATCACCCTTCGAAACAATTCTGAAAACAGGACGCTCAGGGTGTTTCCAGAATAAGCTGCGAAAAATAATTTTTTACGTTTTTATCTTTTGGATTTTGAGCAGCTTCTCCAAGATTTGCAAGAAAGATTTTTCTATGGAGTATCTTACCCCTTACCCTAAAAACGGTTATTAAAATCTAAGGCGATTTGCAAAATCTTTTTGAATAAAAAGAATAACCAATTTTTGGCAAGTGGATAAGGTTGTTGAGAAAAACATGGGCTAGTTGCTGTGAATCACCGCCTTATGCACACAGTTTAGAAGTGTTTCTAGCTCATGTTTCCTCATCCCTTGTGGCTAAAGAATTCTATATTCTTTAGGGATTTTAGTTTCCAAAAATTTGAGGAATTGTTTTTTCAAGCACTATATAAAGTCGCTTCTTAGAACGTTAGAAGCATCGGTTTTCAAAAAGAAAAATTCAGTGTTCATGAGCTTAAAAGTTTGAAAAGAAAACCGTGTCTAGTGAGTGAGTTATTTGAGCTTTCAAAGTTGGCATACTAGGATTTCATTGTACCCTATATTAGCTTAGTTGAGAAGCATTGTAATAGGGTGTTTTTTCTTTATACTCTTCTTTCACAAAAGTGAGTAGAGTGTGTGTCCAAATCAAGGGGATTTTGGACGTGGGGTAACTTGTCTTAGGGAAGACGGTTACGTGTGTTACAAGTTGTAACAAGGTGTGTTACTATTGTAACGTGTTTAGCCCGTTTAGTGAAGTGTGTAAATCCTACAGGAGGTAGGTCGTGGTTTTTTCACCTCAGTTGGGCTAGAGGTGTTTCCATGCAAAAAATCATGTGTCCATTATTTTCGCACTTAATTTTGTTGAATTTTCGCTTCTGCGCAACTCAGAAACAGTCTGTGCTAACAGGGTCTCAAGACTGTTTGCCAGCATACTGCGAAAATCGGACACCACAATTCACCCCCCTCTTGTGGTTGTGTACTCTCTAAATCAACAATAGTTTATCTTGGTTTGTTAGTCGTTCATCTCTTGCCTAAGGAGGAGCATGGCTAGAGGTTTATTTCCTTCTTTGCTGTTTTATGAGCTAGTATTGCTTGGGGACAAGCAAGAGATAAGCATGGGGGAGTGATAAACTTCTATTTCGACCCTATTTTAGCCCCTATTTGACTTCTTTTCTCCTGCGTTTTTATGTTCGATCGTGTTAAGAAAGGGTCAAATGGGCCTCCTTTAGCATATATTTCACTCATATAGCATCTTTCTGTATTTTCAAGGACTTGCCAAAGGAACAGAAAGATAGACAATATTTAGCAGAAAGGAGTGCCAAGGAGGCAACTTTAAAATCACGAAAACGATCGCTCGACATTGCACAGATGTTCCAGCAATTCGGCACGGAGCCCTCACGCCAACCGGCACGACCGTGCCGTGATAGAGCAGCACGGAGAACCGGCCAGCAAGGTGGCACGGCCCCCCGTGCTGGGTGGCACGACCGTGCCACCTCAGCCATCGTGGCGCAGCCACACCGAGTCAGCCAGCACGCCCGTGCCGCCCTCTCCTTTTCTCGCCGTCACGCTTTATGTTCTCGGGGGGTGCGATTTTTGTGGGTTATCTCATTCATTATTTTCTTTTTCTAAAGAGCACAGTTAGAGGGGATTTTCTAGGTTTTATTTAGAGATTTTATTTTTCATGCTTGTGTTGGCGATTCATCGACGTTGAAGATTGTTCTATCTTGCAGCGAATTAATTCAAGTTTGTCTTTTTGTTTCTCTTTCTCCTTTTTGTTGTTATTTTAGGTTTCTGAATTGAATCATGTTTAGTGAAATTGGATTCATGATTATTGCTTGTGTAACAATACATGGCTAAATCCCCAACTTGGGTTGGAGTTATGTTTAGTTGAATCAAGATCTAGCCCCAATCCCTTACTTTCCTTACACTTGTATTCATGATTACTGCTATGCACACCACATGTTCGATGAAATGCCTGGGAGGGCATTCATCTTTTATTATTTGGGTTTAGGAGAGCGTTGAAAGAGGGAACTTTTACCTAGCGTGGCTTAGTAGACAATTTGGATTTCAATATGAAAATAATTAAGGTTCTAATTGAGATTCGAAATTATAGATCTTGTAATCCTGCGACTTTTGGTCTCATGAAAATAGGTGACTATACTCCTAGGATTAGTCTTCCACCCTTAAGAGAGGGAGGAGATTGGCTTAACTGGCAATCCATTCACTCATGATGCATGTTTAGAATTATTTGACGAGGTTAGTAATTGGTTCAGCTAACATAATCATGCTATTAATTCCAACCTAACTATTTTAATACCCTGCTTTCTTATTTGATTCCTAGTTGTTGTTGTTCCTATAGTTTAGTCCTAAACTCACAACTTGATTTGTCTAGATTGAGTGTCTAAGTCAGTTTTGGTATTCAAAAGCGAGTTCCCTGTGGATACGGCCGTACTCACCGGTTGCTAGCTACAGCTACACCATGCACTTGTGGTATAAATTAAAGAGAACACATGTGCACAAACACAACTCAATTTTCAAATGTTCACAATGATACATCCCCATACATAACTAAAATCATCCACCAATAACACTAAAAGCTACCCACTAAATGGCAAAGTGTTGCTCAACTAGTCTTGGCTTAGGTAAAGGAAATGTGTTTAGGCCAAGGATTAACATGAAGGGTTTACAACAAAAAGGTGAAGGCTCTAAGGTTTAACAGAGGGTAAAACAGTTAAATTTGAATGGTAATTTGTCTATGTGGCTTACAAAACAAATGAATGCCTCTATCATATTATCATAGTGTACATGCTAAATGTGATTTTAAAAAGAATCAAAGCATGTTCTAGAGATGTACTCATAGAAGGGATAGACATGGAAGAGAAACATGAGATTAAAAATGATGAATTAGTCTTCAAGGCACAAAATCTCACGGGTTCATCTACCAAAATCAAACTTACTTAGAGACAATGTCGGGTGTTAGAACCGTATATAAACATCACACTTTAAGACTAAATTCTATCAATGCACACCACATCTATATACAACCTAATAACTAAGGCACAAGAGAACATAGCCAATCAGAATAGCACCTATATTCCATAAAAACAAAAATCTTCTGAATTTTCAACATGGACGAGTATTTTTGGGGTTTAGGATATTGTGAAATAAGGTTCTTGTTGGTTGTGGACAACGGAAATTCTTTGGATACTTGGGATAGCAAACGAGTTCGAAGACTTGGACCTTTCATATGGTGACTCCTAAACTCAATGATTCTCTTTCTTACTAGGTTAGGATGCTTATTGATACGAAAGTAGGCTATTGGCGTGAATCTCCTATGCATGAGCTTTTTCTTCCTTGTGATATTAATGTCATTTCAGGAATCCCATTTTGGGTGCCTTAGCAAATGATAAAAAGCTCATTCCGCATTACAATTTCAATAGGGCATTCTCTATGGTATCAAATTATCACATGGTAACGTAAGATAAATTTTCAACTTGTAGTAGAGTCTCTTTAATAGACAGATATGAAAACTAGCTTGGGGTCGCAGAACCCCCTAACACATTAGAGTATTTACTAGGCATATTTGACATAATATGTCCCCCTCACATGCTAACATTACTAGGTGAATTTCGTTGTCTAGTATGGATGTGCTGTTTATGGCTGCCTTGAAGAAATTGAGACTCATGATTTTATTGAATAGTGGATGCTATTTGGGAAGATAGTCTGTTTAATTCTTCACTTTAGAACCAAAAACATGTGATGAATATGTCATGAATGCTCACGCTGAATTGTTCAATAAAAAAACTAGAGGAATTCATTATAGTTCTTCGGAAAGCTTAGAATACAAGGAATTGCTTCCTTTTTGGTAAGCCTAAACAGAACATTACTATTCTAAGTGAGAGGGCCATTTCCTTTGTAAGGAGTTCAGGGTGCTTAGGGAATGTGTGGATTTGGTTGTGGGCAAGTTGAATCAATGTGAATGCTACTGCAAATATGTTTATAAAGCTCAATTATAAAAGACGTAAGCTTGGGGAAGATGGTAGGAGATGGTAACAATGATGGGGATATTTTGATGCCGAAAGTTCAACAACTTTGTTTCACAAAAATTAAAGAAACCCTTGCCTATTCAATTTTCAATGTTTAAGGAAGCCAAATTCTTGCACTTGATCATTGAGGGGGATTATTTATCCCTCTTCTAGGAGCTTAGGCATTTGGCCATTGAAGATAGTTTTGCTGGTTGTGTTATACAAGACATTTTGTTGCTTTTGGACTCTTTGATCATTTTAGTTCTTGTAGCTCTGCTAAAAGATAGGGTAACAAATTCACCTATGACCTTGTCAAGTGGCAACCTATCAGCAATAGGAAGAGATCATAGCTTGATGATGTCCTGAGAAGTATTCTTAGACAGGCATCGAGTAACATGTACGCTTGTACTAATTGGACCAAATATAAGTTTTCCTCCCCCCTTTCCCATCCTAACAAATAACAACAACAACGGTAACTACCAATCAAACACCCTAGTCTAGAGAGCTAGTCAATTACTATATTTGCGCCCTTATAAATGTGAATAAAAGAACAACGATTGTCATGAGTGCCTGTCTTCAAATATCGTACACAATTGTTGATGTCTACCATGAAACTTGAATTAAGTGTCTAAAGTACCAATTGTTTTTCTCTTTTGATGATGAGATGTTTAGAGCCTTCTTCAATCCTCACTTATGTTACTTGTCCGAATTCTAATGATTTTTTGCTACTAGAATAGATGTATCTTTAACATATGTGATGTCCTCCTTGATGAGTTTTCCATATGGTCGATTGGTCAAAGAAAGGTTGGGTATGTTTAAAAAGGCAAAATAGGATCACTAATAAATTTTTTTCCACTTGAAAGCTTTTGACTCTAAAAATAATGTGTTGAAAACAGAAACATCGAAGGCTTTAGAAAATAGAAAACATATATGCAGAAGCAAATCTATTAGAGACTCAAAGAAATAATAAGGGATATCTACTTAGAGATTATAAGATATGCGGAAAATGAAGGAAGATAAAAAAATTCACCCAATCCAATTTAGGTTAGTCTCCGCCTAAGGTGTCTTACTTAGAATTTCAACAAATTATATATATCTCTTTGAAATGTAATTAGTGGGAGTACCCTAGCTCCTTCTCTACAATTAACGTTTTTCCCAGAGCACTGTGATAAGCTCAACAATACATGCTACGAAAGCGCCTTAACTTCTTTTCTATAGTTAGACTTTTCTTAGAGTGCTTTGACAAGCTCAGTACTTAGAGTATCCTAACTACTTGAAGTAGAACACTTCACTAATACAAGAGTAGTTTCATTCACTCACTTTTAACAACCTCTAATTACAAGTATTTCAAAGAACAAGAGTTCAGTACAGTGGTGTTAAGTGTTCGCTCTCTAAAAGTTCAATCATTATTCCCAAGCGGTGTAACCTTCAATCTTCGCATTGATTCTCTATTTATAGATTTCTCCTGATGCTGATGAATAGTTAGATACCAATGTATTGGTTGTTAAAAGTCGTATTTAATCTTAGTCCTTAAACTTGAACTGCATGAATACTCCATTTGGGATCCTTGGCAATTCTTTCAAAGTGATTGGAATTTTCTTTTTATGGTTGATGAACATTTTCTTCCATTTCTTTGCACTTCAAATCTATTTCCGTAAGTGGAATCATCATTCTTGCCTATCACAAAGATGTAACCATTGATGTAGTTGTTTACTTAATCTTCTCATTGATCTTGTCATTTGGAATACTAATCAAAGAGTTTGATCTTTACAGTGCATTAAATGTTTAAGTTTGACAACTGCCTATTATGGAAAAAATTCTTAATCCTGCTTTCCTTCGTTTAACATTTGCAACTTATCATATTTGGTGCACCATAAAGCAAACCCTGATTTAATCATAAGATAACCAAGTAAGTGTCTTCTTCAAATATGCAAAATACTTGCTAAGTTTTGATGTTAAGACACTTAGATTCATACGTTTAGATTGTATTAATAATAAACGTGTCTTAAGGAATGTTTTCTCCTTACAAAATAAATGACTTAATCATTTGAATATGTTATCTACTCAAATATTATATTTTGAACACATTCTTTGTGTTTTTCAATGTGGTATATGAAGTCTAAGGTCAGATAGTCAATTTAAGAAATTTTCTAGTAATTGACTATCATAGATCTTTAACTCTAACATATGTGTCAGAACCCCTGATGTTATAAGGAAATGGATGGACCTAGCCTCACTATGGCAGATGCTAAAATTAACTTTCATCAAAACCTATTATAGGATAATAAGTAGTGGGAAGTTCTAGTTAGGTTAGGCTTAAGTCTTGGCCTGATTCTAATGTAGGATGTGACTTTGATGTGTACTTAACATAGTCCCTAATGACAAATCCACTCACCATTAGTTGTTCGTAAGGGATCCATGTTGATTTCGATGGATCCCTCGGGAAGATACCTGACAAGAAAGATTGAGCTAGAATAAGGGAATTCTTTCCATGCCAAGAATGTATTCTCCTGACATACGAGTTTGGATTCTCTAACACATGGTTTCTTTGCTCATTTAGGATTCTAACAGGCTTCAAGACCTTAGTATGATATATTATTGTTGCATTCTTATGCACTTCTACAAAACTCCACAGTAAATGAGATAATTCATTGATAATATAAGGATTGACTTTGCTTAATTTTTAATAAAAACTATAGAAGATAGTTCCTTACATTATGTGACACCCCCAACTTATAGCCATATAATTAAATACATAATGGTTAATTAAATAAATATTAATGGTAGTAGACCCATAAGCTGGGGATGTTACTGTCACCAAGGCAAGGCTAAATACTCCTTTGGAAACTTTAAAGTTTTTACTTATAAAATGAAAACAGACGAAAAGATTTCTTGTAAAAAGAGCTCTCAAATAAGAAACGAATGCAACAACCACTTTTACTTGAATATTTTCATTGATGATCTTCTAAAACAACCTTGGGAAATTTGAAAGTGCATTTTCAAGACTAGAATTGCTCAAACAATTATATCTACTATGGTTTGAATTTTATTGGCAAATAACAAAATCAACTAAACATCCAGCAATTACAAAAAAACTTTCCGAATTAAAAAAGCATAAACAAAATGACCAAGAGACATGTTATTGAAAAGCCAAAGCCCCAACGTATTAAGCATGATGCTTAGACAAAGTCAATCACCAAGACATTATTTTCCTTGACCAACTCTGGCAATCTTCCTTTCTGCCGTTTGACTAGGATATGCTTAACTTATGTTGCTAAGTCTCTGTTGCTACATATCACTTCTCTTTGTGGTGATATGTTAAAATGGAAAACATAGAAAATAATAGACAAATGAGCATTGAGCTTAGCACATTACCCGTGTATAGTAAAAATATAATTTATCTAAATTTATGGCCTATATAACATCAAATTACTAAATTCCTTATAATTTTCATACAAAATGCTCGTGTTGTTCAAGTAGCCATCGGATCCAAGCTTAAACTGTAAACTATGAACTGTAAATTGTGAGCTATGAAACGCATTGCTAGTAGGCCATGTTATCTAGACGCCCTCGGATCAACAACTTATAAACATATGAATTTATGAATATAGTAACATTTAACCATCACCAAACACTGTCATAACTATGAATGAGTCCTCCAATAAGTACATGTGGAAACTTGTTATCATATCTTGCAAAATGCATAAAAACTTTTACCTAAGGTACCTCTCACTACTAAAAAAGTTCATATTAACGACGGAATTCGGCGACGGAAAAAAATGGCGACGGAAATGGCGACGGAAATGGTGACGGAAAAATAATATTATCAAAAAATCAGAGTATACGACAGATATGACGACGGAAATTTTAATCTGTTGCCAGGTTTTAATTTTTTTTGGGAAAAAGTTCCGTCGCCCAAATTTTTTTTTTTTTAAAACGGGGTGGCGACGGAATTTCCGTCGCCATTCCGTCGCCACCCCACTTAAATGAAACCAGACTCCTCTGGTTTCATTTCGCACACAGTCGAAGAGTGAGGAGAGAGAGAGAGCAACTGTGCGCGACCGCCCCTACTTGCCCAGCCAGCCACCGGCCACCTCCCCCGCCGTGCCCAGCCGTCGACGGCGCTCCCGGCCCCAACCGCCGCCGCCTCTGCCGCCCCCCACCCGCCGGTTTTTTGGAGTAAAGTGAGGTATTTTTCTCAACTAAACAACTTGAAATTTCTACCAATTTTTGTATTACATTGTTAGAATTTCGTAGTTAGTTCATATTTATATTGAAATGTGGTGTTTGTGTGAGGTTATTGGTTTAATTTGGTTCAAAATTAGGGTAAATGTGATTTAGGATTTAGGTTTGGTAGTTTGAAGTTAAAGTTTGATATATTGGTGGAATGAAATGGTTTCATTGATAATGTTGTTGAAATGTGCAATTTGTGTGAGGTTATTGCTCTAATTTGTTACAAGAATTTGGTAAATGCGATTTAGGGTTGAGGTTTGGTAGTTTGAAGTTGAAATTTCATATGTTGGTGGAATGAAATGTTTTAGTTAATAATGTTGTCGAAATTTGGTTGGAGATTTTGCTCAATGCAATTTAGCGTTTACGTTTGGTGATGTGAACTTGAAAGTTGATATGTTGGTGGATTGAGATGCTTTGGTTTATTATTTTATTCAAGTGTGATGTTCTTATGAAGTTGTAGCTCATATTTGTTTAAAGTTTTCACCCAACGCAATGTACACTTAGATTTGGTTATTTGAAGTTTAAATTTGATATGTTGGTGGAATAAAGTGGCCAACTATGTATGAATTATTAGTTTTGTGATATTCGTGAGAATGTAAATACATTTATCACCTAGTCGTAAGTTTTTTTTGGGTGCATGTGGAAATTTTAAAGTAAGCGTACATAATATATGATTGCCTAATTTATGTAGTTATTAAATTTGATCAAAATTAATTCTTATCAAGTACCTTATGTGGTTCTTGTTATTTGAGCAGAATATGAATGGTCCTTCACATCGTAGGTGGATGTATAATAGATTACTGCGTGATCGTAGTGGTTATACGCAAGAACTTCTAGATGGAGTAAACGAATTCGATCAATTTGCACGTACACAGACAGAGTTTCTGAATGGGGGAAAGTATAGATGTCCTTGCGCGAAATGCAGAAATAGGGTGCACTTGACACCAGATGAGGTCAAGATGCACCTTATGTATAAGGGTTTTGTGCAAGGGTATTGGTTTTGGATAAGTCATGGGGAAATAGAACCTCAGGAATATGGTTTGGGTATCAAAATAGTGAAATTCCCGAAGTTGGAGGTTCAAGTAATGTTAATAATAATTATTCTGAATCCTACATAGATCGGATGGAGCACATGGTTGATGATGCTATAATAGCAAATCAAAATGTAAGGAAAGAGGGGTCTAGCACTTGCCGAGAACCATTTTATAATATGGTTCAAACTGCTCAACAACCCTTATATGATGGTTGCTCCACCCACAGTGAGCTATCTGCGGCTGTGAGATTGTTGAGTATTAAATCTGATTATAGTATGCCACAAAACTGTTTCAATGAAGTTGTTCAATTAATGAAAGAGATTTGTCCCCCTAACAACTATGGGCAAACGAAGAAGGTTGTGAAAGATCTCGGCAACGATGTGGTCCAAATTGATTGTTGCCGAAAAGGTTGCATGCTATTTTATAAGGAGGACGTAAACTTAGATGCGTGCAAGTTTTGTGGGCATTCAAGATGGAAGAGGCAAAGGTCATAACGAAGGAATCAGAATCCATTGCCATACTCAAGGATGCATTACTTGCCATTAAAACCTCGACTGCAGAGGTTGTACGCATGAAGAAGTAGTGCAGAGTACATGAGATGGCACTATGAACATCGACGTGAGGACGGTGTTATATGTCATCCATCAGATGGGGCAGCATGGAAACATTTCGACTCCAAATACCCTGAATTTGCTGCAGAGCCTCGGAATGTAAGGCTTGGCTTATGTGTTGATGGATTTAATCCTTACACATTGTCTTCAAGATCATACTCCATTTGGCCGGTGGTCATTACACCTTATAACCTTCCCCCTGAAATGTGTATGACCACACCGTTTATGTTCTTGACTTGTGTAATCCCGGGGCCCAAAAATCCCAAGAATAATATAGATGTATATTTACAACCTCTTGTCGATGAGTTGAAAGAGTTGTGGGATGTTGGAGTTGAGGCTAATGATATTTCTACGGGGCGTACATTTCAGATGAAGGCTGCACTTATGTGGACGATGAATGATTTCCCCGCATACGGAATGTTATCTGGGTAGAGTACTAATGGCCAATTGGTATGCCCCGTATGCATGAAACAGCAAAAGGCTTTGAGATTGCGAAATGGAGGTAAATTCTCATGGTTTGACTGTCATCGGTGTTTTTTGCTAAGGAATCATGCATTTAGAAGAAATAGAACCGCGTTTAGGAAAGGGAGAACTGTTACAGGGGGTCCCCCTCGTCGATTGTTCGGGGAGGAGCTTTATGTCGAGGTGGAAGATTACCCAATGGTAACCACAAATGGTGACTTTGTCGTACCAGGATTTAAGGAGAAGGAGCACAACTGGACGAAGAAGAGCACATTATGGGAGTTGCCTTATTGACAACACCAACTGCTCTGCCATAATTTGGATGTGATGCACATTGAGAAGAACTTCTTCGAGAATATTATCAACATTGTGATGGATGTTAATGGGAAAACAAAGGACAATGCCAAATCAAGAATGGATGTTGCCGAAATATGTGATAGGCCAGAATTACAACTACATTCAGGCCCAAGTGATAGGCTGGTTAAACCAAAAGCGAAGTTCGTACTTCCTATGGATAAAAGAAGAGAGTTGTGTGAATGGGTGAAGGAGCTTCAAATAACTGATGGATATTGCTCTAATTTGAGAAATATCGTGGACCCTAATGAGGCTAAGTTCAATAACATGAAAAGTCATGATTGTCATGTCTTCATGGAGACTCTTTTACCAATTGCATTTGGTGCGCTCCCAAATGATGTGTTGAAACCTCTTATTGAGATAAGCCAGCTCTTCAAGAACTTATGCTCAACAACATTACGGGAGGATATGCTTAAGGAATTGCATCGCAACATTGTCATCACTTTGTGTAAGTTGGAGACCATTTTCCCTTCTGGCTTTTTCAATGTCATGGAGCACCTGCCAGTGCATTTGGCAGAAGAGGCTCAACTAGGTGGTCCAGTACAATACCGATAGATGTATCCATTTGAGAGGTAAATTATACTATAATTGATGAAACCTTCTGTGAATTCTTATATGAGGAATCACTTAAAATCCATTGCAATTGTGAACTACTTAGGTTCTTTGGCCGATTGAAGAGAAAAATAAAGCAGCAAGCGTATCCTGAAGGTTCAATCATAGAAGCATACCTAGAGGCAGAGAGGACATTCTTCGCCTCCTATTACTTCGACTGTAATGTGCCCTCCATGCACAGTAGGTGCAGGAGAAATGAGGACGACGATGACCATATTAATCATTTTCCAACTCTGTCCGTGTTTGCACCGTAAGGGACCGCTATTGGCAGGGAAAGATCTAGGTATCTCACAGATGCCGAATATGTTGCTGCCCACCTTCACGTGCTGTTAAATTATGACAAAGTTAACCTTATATAGGGTGAGTGGTATTTTCACTTCCAATTCAGTTTATCATTCATAGCGCAAGTATGTTAATAAGATTCGTAAAATGTGATAGAATTTTCACGGACCAAGTGAGAGCCGCACGTCCCAATGTCAGCGACGCAGATGTCGACACCATCATCGAAACTTATTTTGCAGATTGGTTTAGTGAGAATGTAAGTATTCGAACTCATTTATTCATAATTTGAACATAACTATTAATTGGGTGCATTGTATTAATTAATACACATGTTATGTCACCTTAGGTGCATTATATTCAAATGTTTGAGACCGACAAACATTGCTACCTGAGCCAATTGGCTGTGAAGCCAAAATAGTGTGTGTCGACATGGACGGCATATAGAGTAAATGGATTCAAATTCTACACTGAAGCTCGTAGCGTCGGGAAGAGAACATATAATTGTGGTGTTGGCGTTTGTGGCACTGGGGAAGGCGATATTGAGAATGACTATTATGGTGTACTAGAGGACATTGTCCAAATTGAGTATGTAGGTGAACCACTTAAACAATGTGTGCTCTTCAGTTGTCAGTGGTTCGACCCCACATTGAATCGTGGGACACGATCTCATAAACTAAGCAACCTTATTGAGGTCCACCGTACAAGACGATACCGAAAGTACGACCCATTTATCTTCCCAAACACTGCATCACAAGTATACTTCATGCCAAATGCAGATCGCTCAAGGGATAGGGCCAATTGGCTTGTTGTCATACCAACCAAACCAAGGGCGAGAGTGGATCAGCAGTACACTCTACCTACTGCGTACCAACAAACGGACATGGCGACTATTGTCGAACCTGAGAATGACGCCATCCCTGCGTCATTAGTGGATGAAAGTGCACCACTGGAAGAGGTTAATGATGAAATAGGGTTTTCATTCATTCAGGGTAATAACGAGATAGATGAGGTACAGAATGGTGAGGATGATAAAGAGGGGGAGTGGGATGATGGTGATGAAACAGATGAAGCTGAAGAAAATTTGCATTTGTCTGATGATGATGACGATGAAATTGATGACGATGAGGATGCAGATGATTGAGTGGTTACAAATTGTTATGTGTATGAGTAATTTGCATGTGAAATAATTGTTCGTGACTTTACTTATATTGTATGAATGGGCTTTGCAAAATATGTGTCACCTACGTACCTATTATGATGTATGACGAAAATGGTTTACATGTCCAATCATTATATATTTGCACTTAGCGTTATTGTCACCTATTTTAGGTATGGATTCAAGTTCTCGTCGAGCAAAGTCCTCCCCTCGAGGTAGGGGACGAGGGCGTCGAAGCTCTGCCATTGATCCGACCGCAATGGATATTGATCCATCTTCCCCCTAGGTACCTCATACACTAGTTCAGCCAGGAGCGACAATGGTGCTTACATACCAGGTATTTCAGGACCCCTGCCTCCCCCATTTGGGGCTTTCCATCATTAGACCTCATACATTCCCAACCAAAGCACCATGTACGGCCAATTTGCCTACAACATTCCTCCAAACCCCCATGTTGTTCACACTGTGCACCCCACTCCCCAACCCACTCCACAACCCACTCACCCTAACACAAACCAGTCCCAAGAGAACATTGGAAGTGGAGACAGCGAAGCACAATCCAGTCACGGGAGCACTCGAGCAAAGACTTGGTTTGAGCTAGATGGTAACGGGTAAGTCTTCATTTGTTATATGTTATGAAGCACTACATGAATTTTGCATAACAAGTAATGAATTTTATGTGTAATGTTCAATTAGGTTTCTCCCCAATGATGGTGCTGTTAGTACGATTTCGCTCATATTTCAAAGCAAGTTTGACGGAGCTTGGCCTACTTGGAGCAAAGTGCCCAAAGCAGTACGAGATTTATGGTTCGGGGAGTTCAAGGTCACTACAGTGAATTCATATTAACAGTTTTAGAAATATGAGATAAATTAGTTTTGAATTATTTGATGTGTTATTTGTTTTCATAATTGCAGAAGTAGTTTACTTGGGATCCGGTCCATGAGGACCGTATAAGAAGGAATTTTGAAAACCGAGGCAATGCACGCTTGAGAGACTTCTTTGGCAAAGCAAGGAAGCGTAACAAGAAGCCTGTCTGGGTCGGTGATGCTCAATGGGAGGGACTCCAGCAGCACTGGGCTAATGAACATTACAAGCAATTGCGTGAGACAGCCCAGAAGAACCAACTGGGGACTCCAGAAAGTGGTGGTCCATCTCTCCACACCTGTGGCTCGATCCCTATGCATGAGCATAGGCGGTGTCTGGTAAATGAATTAATGTTTGTTATGTATTCGTTTAAGTTGAATACTGTATTTTGTGTTGTGCTTGACATCATTCTTTCTGGCACGTATAGAGAGGGAACAACTTGGGACGGAGCCCACCATTGTTGAATTATTCAGTCGAACTCACAAACTCCAGGGCAAAGATGATGCCCCTTGGGTTGATAAGAAATCACAACAAGCGTATGTAAGCAATTAGCTATTCTCAATCTTCATTGGTAGTTCAACATGAACTTGTATACTTTATTTTAAGTTATTGTACTATGCATGATTTCGTGCGCACGTTGCGGTGTTGTAGGAAACCTTTGAACGTGATTTTCAAAATGTTATCAACTCTCAAGGGACCGGGGATGGCTCTTCTCAAGATCCAAACCAGCCATTTCCCAACCCAAATAAGTTGTGGGTAAAGACGTTCAAGAACAAGAAGGGTCGTATTTACGGCATTGGTGACGAGGCTGTTAACATGAGGGAATCTGGTTACTTCAGTCCCACTCAAAGATCTGGTATTGTTTTCATATTAAAGTTCCAACAATCATGGTTATACATTGAATTTACCTAATGGCAAAGCTAATATAGTAATTTACTTAAATGCCTGTCAGCAGGTTTCGGTTCTACGCCATCGTAACAGGAGCTCAATGACTTAAGGGGTCTAGTAACCAACTTGGGGGGTGAGCTATCGTCACAAGCTGAAAGCTACCGCTTAGTTATGGAGAAATGTAAGCAACTGGAGGAATCCAACAGATTACTCACACAAAGCAACCAACAACTGAGCCAACAAATGATGAGCATCGATCAGCGCCTCCAGGCTTTCTTTCAAATGCAACAGGCGTCTGGCTCGGGATCTCAGCCACCATTAACTCATCCCTCGCAACATAATGAGGAAGATGGTGAGGCAGAGGAAGAGGAAGAGGAAGGCGAAGAGGAAGAGGAAGACCTTGGTGATTGAGTTGGTTGCAGTTTTCCTTCAGCTGGTGGCTCTTCTGCTTATCTTCACAAAGTACATCATATCTCTTACTGCTTGCTTCCCCCCCCTTTCTGCTAATTTCACTCCCCTCCCCCTAGTGCTTATTTAACTCCCCTCCCATTTGGCACTTACTTCACCCTCTTCTGCAAACATATATATAACTTTATTTTCAATTACTGGTAACTTGTGGTTATTTTGTTTAGATTTGTGGTTCGTGATATATACAGACTTTGTTTGGAACTTGTAGTGTGTGATATGTAGAGAGTTCGTTTGGAACTTATGGCTTGTGAATTGAAAACCCTTCATTGGATGTGATGTGTTGTGTTGGATCTGGAATTCCATCTTTGTGTTGCTTGAAATTGTTGAGAACGCTTCGAATGAAGCCCTATTCGAAGTCATTGGATGTTAATTGAGTGCGAAGATCTTGTAAATTTCTTACAGGAAATGATTTGTATGTATAGATTTGATCAAAAACAAGCGATTTTATTTTAAACAAAAAAAGGAACACAGCGACGGAAAAGCGACGGATACGAAAAAAAATTTTTGGAGGGGAGTGGGGCGACGGAATTAAAATCCGTCGCCATCAGCAACGGATTTTCCGTCGCTGATTCCGTCTCCATCAGCGACGGATTTTGACTTCCGTCGCCACCTCCTGCTTTCCCCGCCAAAAAAAGTATGTCGCCATTTCTGTCGCTGAATCCGTCGCCGTCAGCGACAGAAGTTTGAAATTCCGTCGCCAGCTGGTCAGCGACGAGCGAAAATCCGGCAGCCGAATTCCGTCGCCAATTCCGTCGCTGATCTTAAAATTCCGTCGCTGATTATTCATATTCCGTCGCTGATTCCGTCTTTATTTGACATTTTTCTTGTAGTAAAAGTTAAATACTTCCTTCTGAACCTCTGCTTACTATCCTTCTTCTCTATAAAATGTTTAGGTCATGTACTCACAAAAATTCACTTTTACATATCTTTAAATTCTGGCAGCTAGTATCCACTTTTTAATTATACTTTTTTCTTTTCTAGGAATTAGTGAAGTTTCTTAGTAAAGTCTAATTTTCTAAGAGACCTTCCCTTTGTTCTAGTCTTTATTCAAGTAACTCAAGCATTCTTATGCCATGATATCATTATCCTTACGTCATTACCATGATGTTAATATTATCTCTTTTACAAAATTGGTGAAGCTTTCGTAAAACTTTTCGAATCTCAATTCCCTTGCTAGTTCTCCTTTGTAGAGCTTCTCTAATATCCAATGAACTACCTTACCTCAACATGATTTCTTTAGGTCAATGATCTAAAGTTCACCAAGGTCTTATTTTTATCTCATGCTTAAAATTCTTTATTTATATGTTATTGCTCAATCTTCCTTCATGAATATGATTTTGCCTCAATACACGCCAAATTTTATGAAACAAATGAATTAGCAACTCTTGTAGCTCTTGGCTAGTTTACTTGGCTTGATCAACCCTAAAGACTCATATTAACTACTTACATCTTACACATCCCCTTTTCTACTCAATGTACAAGTTATTTTCCATGTCCATAGTTAATCTTGAATTTTTCTTTTTAGACTCACCCAACTGCAAGTGACTATTTCAACATGTCGTTGCTTACTTGATTTAGACATTTTGACCTTGAATGTTTAGCAAATCGCTTAGTTTGGGGTATAAACGACTTAGTTATGCTAGTTTACTTTACCAATATGACCATTTAAGAACTCAGAATTCCTATTTAGGCTAAAAACTTAGTTTGGGGTCTCTCAAATGTTAGCTTTTCGGTAATCTCAATTGTGCATGAATGCATTTAGCCAAACATTAAACTCAAGATTCCTAATTACCCATCACCATAAGGAATTATGAAAATCCAAGCACCCATTCACCAATATTAATCACCTTAGAGAATCAATAACCGATTGCTCGAAGCATTTCAATAACTCTTATCCAAGCATTTTATATATGCATTAACTAGGCAATCAACTTCTTCATAATTTGAATCACCCAACTAATACCAATGTTCCCCAAGAACAACTCAATTGATCTAATTACTCTTCCATCCATTTTTAAGCACGGCATGTTCACCACACCACCACGTAAACCTCAAATCAATTAATCATGGGCTTCACCCTTGCTTTGTAATTGTCTAAAATATAAAGATAAGAGGGGGAATGAAAAAAGTGGTAGCAGTTTGTGTTGAGGCTAGACATTAATGTTCAATGGTTCAGTGAGTGAACGCTGGCGGCAGCAGGCTTTAGCTCTGCCCGCGGTGGTCCGACTATAAGTGAGGAGGAAATGTGAGGAAGAGAAGGTTTAGAGGTGCTTTATCTTTTCGAAGTGAAGACCCTCCATCCCTCATTAAATATGGCTGGCCACCCTCTTTTTGTTTTATTTTAATTTTTTGATCTAATTAAAATTAAGTCATACTTATCCAAACAATTCATATTGTGATAAAATATTTTTTTCTTATATTTTTACTATATATCTAGCAAATTAAAAACTTAAAACTATCAACTATTTTATTTTTTCCTTTTAAGTTTTCAATTGATTTCATTTGTAAAAATTCCCTCTCAAGTTCTTTTTCTTTTTTTACCCAAACTCAACTAATTGAGTTTGAAAAATTCAAAATTCCCCCCAAAAGGGAAAAGACTAACCTCTCCAAAAAAGTTACTACTTATTCTGGTAAAATTGAGTTGGCTAAGAATCATATCGGTTTTAAATCGGGTCGGGTCGGTTCGGGTGGTTGTCCATTTTGGATTCACTTCAGGTTGGGTCACTATGGATCAGGTTTGAATTGGGTCGGTCATTTCGAGTGTAGGTCATTTCGAGTCATACTACAATTTAGGTTTTGTTTGGTTATGGATCGGTTTGCTTCAGGTGTTTGGGTCCAAATCGGTTCATCCCATTTCAGGTGTCAGTTCGAGTATGGATCCGGGTCGTTCGGTTTGCGTTTCGGTTCTTGGGTCATTTTTGCCAGGTTTAGTCATCATTTAATGAAAAAAGAGGATATATGGAAAGGGGAAGATGGTATGAATAATTTAAGTAAACACAGGGTTAAATCAAAGCTTTTAGGTGACACATTTGCAAACTCATCTTCTAAACAACCCTCCAACTCTCCATTCATGAATTTTCCTAGCGAAGAATTTGTTAACCCATTTGAGAGAACTACATATGATAGTAGTGAAAATAATGGAGTGATCCCTATTACGGGAATTGAGGTTCCCGCAGCCGTAGAGAATTTATGCTTTAGTAAGTCATACTGTAGCAATGGGTTAGTTACAGTACGTGATTACCCTATCACTATAAATGACGTTAAAATACATTCTCACTCATATAAAGTACCTAAGATATCACGTAAAAGGAAAAAAGAGGAAGAAGTGAGGTCATTTGTTCAAGGTGGTGGCATAAAATCAAGAGTGAAAAAGGTTTCCATGGAGAAAGTCATGCACCGGAGAAAGAAGACACGGTAATGTACGAAAAACTATCGCAGTCAGCTTCTAGACGAAGCAATATTTTGGAAGATTAAGAAGAAATCAACTATACTTCAAACAAAGAGAAAAGCTTCTGCTGGAGAAGGAAGATACTATGGCATGTTGTTGTTTGGTTATTTATTTCTTTATTCGGATATGTTATACTTAGGGTCTAATGCACCCATAAGGGGTGCAAGGCCAATAGGTCGACGGCTTAAGTTACTTCAGAAACCCTATTACAATGGCTGTCCTTCTAATATAAAAGGAGGTCAGTCTATGAGGAAATACGTAAGAGAGAAACATCGAGATTTCTCTAAAAAGAGTTTCTACACAAAACATAGGCTGTGGGATTGTGAAAGCTCTCCGTATTATGAGTTCCTCCTACGACCAGTGATTCAAGTCAAGGTTCGATCGTCTTCTGCTGCAGGATTAAGGTAAATTCATTTACTCTTAATTCATTATATTATTTCCTTCATTGGTATAAGAGCTAATTGATTTGTTTCCTGGTTTGATTACTTGTAAAGATTTATTGAAATCCATGCCAAAATTTAGGTTTATTAGATGGTTTATTTGCTTTCATACTAGAAACTTCAGGCCATCATTTTGTGCACAAATCCTTGACGAATTTTCTTGAAATTCTGAATTCCGATAGAGCTTGAAGAGAGCTCTAATTTGATATATTATATGCATGATTTCGTTGAGTATATTGTGAATAACTAGGAAATGAAATTCTATGGTTCTTGGCTTGTTAAATCTTAAATTCAATTTCTCAATCATTGATTTCCTTCAATCTTCATTCAAATTGATGCATGGATTACATTACACATTCGATTTTGACTAAAATCCATCAATCTATTAGTTGATTTGATCGAATAATCGCTCGAATTTTGGCAAAGAAGTTGCCGCGTGCTTAGAGGGCCTAAGTCAAGTAGCAGATCTCGATTATCAGTCAAATTTGGACAATTTTTTCCCCAATTGATCCTGAAGCCATGTTTATCTTGTGATTTTGTGTAAAACTCCTTGATAATTCGATGCAAGATGGCTTATTTTTGGCCAAATTTTCACAAAAGGTATGCGGCGAAGGCTAGGGTTAGGGTTCTGGTTTTTTACGAAACCTCTTTGATCGACTTTAAGCAATGTCATCCATTTATTCAAGCAATTGATTTGTGTAAAATGTTTATAACATCATTCTGAACAAAATCCCCAAATTAATTTTGTAACACATACTAGAATTTAGCTGGAATTTTCAATTTTTTAGCTGAAAAGTTCTAGCGTTAGGGTTTGTATATTTGACATCAATTTTGAACCCTCTTTGGTCATTATTGCTTGCAATTGTTTTATGAATTTTGTTGCACATGAAGCTAGGACCAAAAGCCCTCTAAAATTCGCCAGAATTTGGGTGGAAAAATGCCAATAACTAGTTGCCGGCGACGACGATTAAAGTGAAGTTTATAAACACGATTTTAGGTCTTTTCACTCGGAATTTTTTGCAATTGTTGCTCAAAATCAGTCCTAAAATGCATTCAGGATGAATCTCAACAAGTAATTTGGATCAATTTGGGAAAAAAATGTGGTTTTTGGCATGCGATTGGTCGACAGGTCGCATGACCTGATCTTTGTGCAATCGGGTCATGCCATGCTCCGGTGGGGCTGTTAGATGACCGCACGTGCAAGTCACGTGACCCATGGGCTGCGCGTGAGGTGGCATTTTTTAAAAAAAATACTCATAACTAAATAAAAAGTCAAAGGGGCTTGACTATCGACTGGGCTGACTAAAAGGATTGACTTGTTGGCCAAAGGGTTGACTAAATTGACCATAAGGATTAATTTATGTTTTATTTTTGGGCAAATGAATTCATATAATTTGATTGAAATTTCTTATAAGGTTCCTCAAATATTCTCCTTTTGTGAGTACATATTTATGATGCTTGTTATCATTTTTTTAGAATGAAATATCATGTGATTTTTGGAGAAATTTTTTATTTGAGCATATTTCATTCTATTGAGCTTTATAATAGATATGAGCACATTTGTTTGATATCACTGAGATTGTTTTGAGTGAAAAAATTATGTGAAATCTCTATGCGTTTAGCTCATTTGTTTTCAACTGAATATCATTTGATATATAATAAGTACATATGTTTGATTGAAATTCATGAAATTTATGTTACATACTAAGCGAATGTGTTCCATAAGTCACACATAAAAGTTTACATATGTACCCTCCCTAAAACAAGTTAGGTAAGAGGATATTGAAATTTTTCAAAAAAATAAAAAATTTTTTTGAGAATTTTATTAAATAAATTATGCCTAACATGATTAAGTTCATTTTCATATATATATGGATATATGTTGAAGTTTCTTGGAATATACTTAAGGTTGGCATATCCTCTTTGATTAGAAATTTGAGAATTTCTTTTAGAATATTTCAATTTGTGATGAGTGTTCTAATAACTTGAATGAAATGACAAAGTTAATTACACTAAAATATTTATTCCTACAACGATGATTGGGAACTATATGTGAACTTTCGACTCTAGGGTTTATATTTTGTGTGTATTAACTATATCAGTTATTTTCAAGTTGTATGGATCAGCATATGCTAAAACGTTAGACGTATTAGTGTTTTGTACTAATTATAAAATTTTCGTGCTTTACAAGCATCATGTCAATTGCCGCAATTACTAGACTTATGTCCCTCACTATTAGGTTTAAAAATTATAAAAAGAGCCCATATGTCTCCATGACGGAGCACTTGAGGCACATGTCAAATATGATTAATGAATTGGCTGAAATGGGCTATGAATTAACCGATGAGCAATAAGTTCATGTTGTAATCCATTCCTTGCCTAATGATTGGGGTCATATTAAGATGATCCTGCCTCGAACTAATTATATCCTTACTTTCGAGGATGTTAGGCGACGACTTGAGTTAGAGGAGGAGTAGTGAGAGGTCGTTGAAGTGACAAGTGCAGAAGTGCACATGTCAACCTTTAATTCAAGAAATGGTTCTAAAAGAAAGAACCTAGGGAACTGGATTGGCAAGGCTTAGTCAAATAAGGAACTTGAGCATGACCAACAAGGCAAAAAAGCATGTATAAGGAAGAAGGATTTAATGCAAGCTAAGTGTCTCAACTGTGACCAAATGGGTCACCATGCTCGTGATTGCACTGAGCCCAATATGATACTTAGCAATACCTCCTAGTGACTATTGTGTTGCTAGTTGCATTCTTCTTTCTGAAGTTAATCCTATGTGGATTGTAGGCTCAAGAATTTGAACCAAAGAGCTAGGAAGCAAGAAGCTTTATTGGGCTTCCAATGGGTTCTTACATGGTTCGATGAAGACACGTGTGGAGACAACAATAATGTGATTGTTGGAGGAATCGAAACATGCAAGTTAGACCTGCATAGCAGCCGATACCCTATCCTATGTGAAAACCTACTTGCGCCTAAGATTCGTTGGAATAATGTTGTTATGTTAGTTTTATTTGACCATGTTCATGGCATTGAAGCCTAGTTAGTTTTCTTTTAAAAACATCGTTAGTTTTGGTTCTGCTTTATTAGATATGGTTCACTCGTAATGAATTAGATATTTGTTCCATTAATCCAAGTGTTTGTTTTTTTCATATTCACATAATTATAACGATGTAAAATGTTTATTTGTCAGGCTAGAATAGACCATGAGAATCAAACACATATATATGCAAAAGCTGGCAAAATAAGATTTGCTAGCAAACATAAGTGGATTAGCCCACTTGAAAGCATAGTTTGGTAGGAAAAACAACAAGAAAATCATTAAAATTTTAAAACGGTTACTAAGAGCCTTATTTTCATTGTAGTTAACTCATTTGAGCATTCATGGTCCAACAAATATAATAATAAGGCATAGAGTTTCTATATTTCATCTCATGTCACTAGATTTGTCTTGTTTATTTGAGCTCAGATGAGACTGAAGCGATAAGTTGCTTTAGAAAACATGTGAGCTTGGTTAAAAACCAAATAAACCTAAGAGGTTAAGGCCTTAAAGACTAAATCATTATAAAATATTTGTTGGCATTATCTTGCTGGATACTATGATGAAAATGGGATACTTTATTAGGTAACTATCCCGAAGCGTCAACAACAAAATGTTGTTATAGAGAAAGAAATAAGAATGCTCTTTGATATTGTAGGATCAATATTTGCACAAAATTTATGAATCTCCTATTAAGGAGATTTCCTTTTGTTGCAATATGTGATCTTAACCTTGAACTTATAAAGTAAGTTACTACCATTGCATATCAGTTATGGATTAGAGCCCAGTTTAGGAGTCTTTAATTTGGACCTCAGGGGTATTGACCCGTCAACACAACCCATCCTATGGAAATGCTAAAGGGGAAAAAGAAGAGCATCTTTATAGGATACTCTAGCCTTGAAAATTTTTTATTCATTGGGTTGTAAGACAGTGGGAGTGCAACTAAAACAATATATATCACATTCTAAGGAATGGATTTCCAAAGAAGGGTGAGATATGTTAAGGCTTATCTCTATTAGCTCTCCAAACCAAATCGATTCCCTTCTTCCGAGTGGGAGGATTTTAATTGGTGATGAATAAGTTTATCATCAAGACCCACCTTCATCATCAAGAGCGATTGAAAGTGATCCTATTCTTGTTCTAAGTGGGAGCAAATGCTCTTCTTGTTTCAAGTGGAAGTAAGATAATTGGTCTTGGTTTAAGTGGGAGTAAAATTAATCCTAAAGAAACGATATGAGATTATATGAATCTCTACTAAGACATGGTTCTCAAAAAGTACTCCTCCATGCCATTTAGGCAATGAGCTACATGAAATTTTATGACATTCCTACAGAATAGAGATGAGTAAAGATGCTCTTTCCGACCCTTCTAAGGACAAGTGGACCAAGACAATGAAACTAAAATGGAGTAAATTAAAGTGAACAGTTGGTTGTGCTTTTAGGACATAAAGTTATCTGAGAACATATTAGTTTTTCAATTGTACGGCTAATGGCACAGTTGACATTAGGCTCAACTTGTTACAAAAGCGTACATGCAATAGGATAGGATCAATTACAAAGAGTTTTTCCCCATTATTATGCACGTTAACCTAGTTTTGGCTTTCTCTAACTATTATCACTAGTTTGGACCTAAAGTTACATCATATGGTTTTATAAATACCAATCTCAAAGGGGTCTAAGTGAAGTTCCACTGAAAAGAATAACAAACATGAGGTTTGTGGATATATGAGGTCAATTATGACCTTAAAGACTCTTCAATGGATTGGTATACTTGTGGTCATCTTTAGTGGCTGCACTGTGATTGATACCAAAAGGTCCAAAAAGCAATTTTGTAGTCAAGTCATTGTATGTGGATGACTTACTAATAGCTAAAAATGGTGTAGAGTTACTAAGCAAAGCAGAAGGCCTTGTCGTCATCCAACTTTGAGATGATTAATATGGGTAAAGTAGCATATGCTCTTAAAATAAAGATTTTGAGAGAATATTAAAAGAGGTTATTCTTTTTCCTAAAGAGAGTGACATCAAAAGATCTTTGAATAATCTAATACGCACACCTATGACCCTATTAGTACTCATATCAACAAAGGTGAGATCCTACAATAAAATGTGTCATACTCTACTAGAAAAAGACTAATAAGTAGAACTTGCATTGTGGGTAGAAGTCTAATGCATGATGTAGTGCATATTAGACATGGTATCTTTATCTAGATACCAACTAGACTTGAGACTAGTATAGCGGCAAATAGTTAAGTCAAGGGAAACCTAAAAGGAACCTCTGATCATGTGTTTGTGGCACATGGGCCATAATTTTCATCAAAAAGGTGCAATGGTCTTGATTGTGGTAGGTTCATATAAGAAATGAACCCCAAAATATGTCTTCCAACTTTGCAATAGTGCTAAAGTGACAAGAAACAGTCATATGTTACCTTGTTATAGGAAGAGTTTATGGCTCTTTCCTTAAAAGCGGAAGAGTCCGTTTGGTTAAAGAGGTACTTGGATTATTTGGTTGGTGGACCAAATAGTACTGTCCAGTAATGGTTTACTAGGACAAAATTGTGATCACATATACCAAGAATCTTAAGTATTGTCGTAGACCCAACAGATTAGACATAAGGTTCAATTTTGTAAATGACATGATAACACACAAAGATAGTGAACGTAAAGTATTTCTTTGCAAAGGAAATGGTTGTGGAGCCATTGAGCTAGCCCTCATCAGGGGGTGTGCTTATTGAGCACGTAAAGGCTTAACACTCTTCGTAGATGACAACTATGCCCTAGCATGTTGTTCACTAATTGTTTTCCCAACGTTCAAAAGTGATTGTCTAATATTATGAAATTTAAATAAGTTGTTTTCCATGCACTTATTATTAGAATGCTTGAATATGCATTCTTATTCGTGGATGCTTGTGCGCGTTCTTAAATGTGAAAAGTATGTCTGGTAGACTTACGTTAGTCCTCTCACATGGGTAACCGCCTCCATTGATTTGAGTATTAATAGGAGAAGAGACAAGATTTAAGTAGAATTATCATAAGGATAATTATGAGAACTTATCAACTTAAAATAATTAATGTTGCCTTGATAATGATTGAAGGTCATTACAGCATATTGCTAAAAATGATTTTACCTAGTCTACCTCGAAAAGGCCAAATGTGAGGTCAAGTTAATGAGTAGATTTGGGAACTCAGTTTGGACAATGTGGTGTCCAAATATCATCTATACAGCATTTTGGTTAAATAACCAAAAGACATACGCTCCATGGGAAAGGAGAGAATGATGTAGCACATGGTTCATACCAAGTGAGCGAGAGATGACCAATTGGATTAATATAAGTTAGATCTCTACTTATATTTGTGTGAGACCCCATGAGGTTATAGCCTTATATTTGGACCCTCACGACTCCAATCAATGGTTTGAGACTCGATTCAATATTTGTTATCTTGGTGTGTTGCCAAAGGACCATGAGTGATTCAGTCTGGTGGGACATGCCTAGAAAAACAAGTTGGATTTGGTAGAGAATCTAGTGAGAAAAGGAAGATTATTCACGAAATCTCATTATTTTCTATTCACCAGTGCACCAGTCATGACATGTGAATCATAAATGTGAATATGAAATATGATGGTTTGATGAGATCAAAGAGTGACATCTTAATGAGATTGAAATGATCTAGGGTACTCGCATACTTCCACTACTCATGTGTTATTCTCGATCAGATGCTATATATTCCCAACAGATTTATGACATAGATATCTAACAAGTATGTTGGTCGCATTGCCTATTTTCCCAGTATGAAGATTGTGTAGAAGTAAAAAGAAAAATAAGTTTTTCATAGGGTGGAAATAAGCAAGTAATAGTCCAACCCCAAATTATATTTACTCATTTCATTAATTTATGTGATTAATTTCATCGCATTTAAATCATCGTTTTCTTTGTTATTTCAATTAGGAAAATCTAATGGGCCCTCACCTTGCAATTCGGGTTTTTGTTTTTTGTGAAATCATCGATATTAGGCCTTGATATTTAAGCGATTTAATTATTTTTATGACAATCACAAACATTTTGAAAAAAAAAAAAAATTTGCAAACGCGCTTGGTTTCAGTTCTTTTCCAAACCCGAGCCCGTTTAAGGCCGATTTCGGTCCACCAAGACTTGCCCCTCTTTATTTAGCTAATTACCCTTAATTAGGCCTTAATTAAGTTTAGTAAAAGTGGCTTTTTGACCTTAAATCTCAGCCATGTATTTATATTTGCCTAAGGATCATTTTGCACCAAGTAAACTTAAGAGTGACTTTCTCTCACCTCATCTCTCCTCCCTCTCTCTCTCTCTAACCCACGACCAGCATCTCCCTCTCCCTTCTAGCCACCTTTCAACCACCAAACAACCACCAAACATCCACCACTTACCACCCTCAACCTCCCCTCTCACTCCCACAAGCATCAAGGATCATTCTTAACTCTTTTCAAAGTATAAAGTGACTAATTCTTTCACCTCTTATGATGACTTTGTTGATGATTCTTGATCCTGTTGGTTTTTGCTTATTATTTTGGTTGTTTTAGTGATGGATTATGCCGTTTTTATGGCATTAAGAATCATCTTGTTGATGGATTATGTTGGAGTTGAAATTGGATGAGGCTAGGGTTAGGGTTTCATCTTGGTCATGCAAGCTTCTTGTTCAAGTGTTCTTTAGTGATTGTTTTATCCTTGTTTTTGCTTATCTCTTAATATATTCAAGTTTGTTATGGTGTTTATGGTTTTTGGAAAAGATGGGAGTGAGTTCAAGTTGACCCAAAGTTAGGGTTTTGTCCAAAATGTATGATTTGGCCCAACTAATGTTAAATTTGAGGTGTGTGTGTATATGTGACTAGAAAAGAAGCTTTATTTGATATGAATATGAAGTGGAATTATGTGTGGAGTTTTTGTATGATGTTGGGATGTACCAAAGTGTGTTTACATGCTCTTAAGAAAGAGTTTTAGTTGAGGATTGGTATGAAAAGTGAAGGAACAAACTAAAGCAGTGCTGCTGGAATTTCCAGAAAAATAGGGTAAATTTTAAGATGCAACTGGTAATGATCGGCCAAGCCAAAACTTATGCTTTTTGGTGGGTAGATAGGTCAGTGTGTTAGCTTTAAAATGGCTCTTGAATTGCATTAATCCGAGGTCTGTGGAGAAAGTTATGGTTAATTTACCAAACCTGTGCAGGATGGGCTCAAAACTGACATGTTGATGTTCTAGCCCCATTTTAGGAATCCTATCATGGGAATCATGTTTCGTATCCTCAATGAAAATTTTAGAGGACTTCCTAAGATGTTTATATTGGGGTCCTACGTCTCATTTCAAGGTCGGGAGTATAAGTTGTGGATTATTCATTCCGTACCCTCTTTACAAGCCCTTATACTCTAAACTTGCTACCGTGCCTTACCTCACATTTCTATGGTTTATATTGTCATCATTTTGGTTTAATCTATGAACTGGTTTGTAAAGGTTCTTAAAGGGTCTTTATAAGCCAGTTTTATTTAAAGTTATCCATTATAAGAACAAGATCATTTCTGACCTTATGTTCCTATAATGATCATTTGAACAGAATCAAGGCCTAAGCTTCCATTTTCTTCGCTTTAGTGCATCATATTCCTCTGTGAACTAGCGTTTAAAACTTCCAGGTACGTTCATTGTCTGTCTCTTTAGTAATCAGCACGTATTTATCGAAATCATAATATTTTGGTAAGTACATCAATGAATCATTTTAATCAGTGCTTTATCACATAATTAGTAACCCCATCAGTTATCAATTACGGGGCATTGCCTTCCAGTTACCCGCGCGGCTTCAAGCCAGGTCCCTCGGTCAGCTTGGCAGGTGTACACCTATTCACAGATTGTAACAGCTACTCAGGGGGCACTAACAGATAATAATTGGCAATACAGTTTTATATGCATCTCATTCCCTATTTTTAATTAAAATGAATTGCAAGCGGGCCCAAATAACTTTTCAGTGGATCCTTATCAGTACAGGGATGCATGTACTGAGTTTCGGCTCACAGTTCGAAATGTTTTATACTTTGTTTTAGAAAATGTTTAGTGAACCGCCCTCAGGCGGGCAGAGAGGCCGGAGGTGATAAATAAGACAGGACCGTTCATGTGGTTGACGGTATGGGAGAGCTAAGATGCTATCTTGGCATATTGTGATGTATTTTGGAGTGTCTACTGCATATTTAAACTAAATTATGTGTTTTGATGTTACAACTGTATTTCTGAACCGAGTTATGTAAGTTGGTGTTATCCTTGGGATGTTAGAACCTTTTTTTATATAACTAAATGGTTTGAGTGTTTATGATAGTGAATACCCTGTTATAGGGTAACCTTTGGGTTGTGGTAAGTTTTCACATATAATGGAAGCCTTGTCCTTTGTGAATGGCGGTAACATCCCGTTCATTGAGTTATTATATTTTGTTGTTAACCTTGAGCAGGTAAATACAAGTAGCTGAATGTAGGCTATGAATCATGTACATTTCGGGCGTTACCGATTTGGTATCAGAGCCAGGTTGAGATTTCTCGAGGAAAGTAGAGTTAGAAACTATAGGGTGAGAGTGGTTGTTGTGAGGGGCTATCGTATACTGCTAGAGTGATACTAGGAGTGTAGTAATGATATTAGAAGAATGCAAGTTGCTTCCATTTGCATGTTCCTTATTTATGGTTATGTCTGCCTCTCACACATGTGTTTTCTTTGTTAGATGGATCCTTATGCCGTTAATCTGTTGCCGGGTGGATCTATGATTGCTCACATTACGTTGCTACATATTAGTATAGAGGCACATGCACAGGACCCTTACTCTGAGTTCCACAGTATTACGGTCCGTGCATAGAGACAGCTTTGGTCCTTACCCCTGGTTGGCCCGTGGGTGGAGTTCAGGCATCGTTATCGCGAGTTAATGATGACAGGGAACCCAGGCTTGGACGGGCCTAGGTTTCAAGCCCAGGGGGCTTAGACGACTCTTACTACAGAGCTGTTGTTGAGAGAGGAGTTTGAATTGAGGGGAATTACTATGGAAACTCTTCAGCACGTCTTTTCCCTACATCAGGTCCATCCCCCACCTATAGCCCCAGCACCAGCACAGGGGCCACCCATCCCGCCCACACCAGACACTCCAGGGAGAGGAGGACGATCCAGAGGAGGATGATCCTGATGAGGATCAAGACAGTGTTGAGATGGGGATAGAGCAGCCAGGGGAAGAAGAGGCGGACGAGTTGATGATGGACTTAGAGGAGGAGCATGAGCCACAAGTTCAACAGAAGGTCGATAATGCAGAGTCAGAGGCATCTACGAGTAGTTTCGATTCAGGTGAAGAACCTGATGATGAGTCTGACTCGGATTACGATCCATCTCGGAATCATTAGGTGGTTCTAGGGGTTGGTGTAGTGGTTTTCATTTTGAGCCCTTTATGTAGATGTAGTATGGTTGGATTGGATAGTTATATTTTGTGTGGCATCTAACATTGTATATAGTTAGTCTAATCCTCTCTGACCATGTTGACATGATCTGTAACTCTTTTTGGTCATGTGACGGATCTAGTGTCTAGGGGGCTATTTAGTGTTAGGGTTAGAGTAGGAGTCAGAGCTAGTCTTCCTTACTCAGCTAGGTATTATATGCTTTTATTTCTCTTATATGTAAATCAGCAGCTATGTATGTAAGCAAGCAGTTGTGAAATGAAATGATGATGCTTTGAGTTGTGAAATGATCTTCGAGCCATCTTCTATGTATTTATTGGGCATATTTATCTTATATGTATGGAGGTTCCAGTGTTTGAATTGCTTCATTTCATGTATGATCAGAATGTCCCACTCAGTGCACAATAACATGGAGGTTCATGTAGAGAACAATATAGAACAAGGCCAGGGATCGGGTGACTAAGCCTCTTGCCAAGAGCCACCACATGGTGACACACCACCGATGCCCTCTGAATTAGCTAGCAACTTAGGCAACCCGAGTTATTGGCTAACCTTAATTGCTGAATTGATGAAGCGGATTCCCTAGGTACCTGCTGAAACCCCTCCTAAAGAGGATAAATTGATAGATAGGGTAGCACGGCGCAACCCTAAAGCTTATGATGGATCTTATGATCCCGTAGTACTGGAGGAATGGATAAGGGGAATGGAGAAAATTTTTACAATAGTTAAGGTACCATAGAAAAAGAAAATGAACATTGGGACGTATTATTTGTCAGGTGAAGCTGACATTTGGTGGAATACTGTGAAGGAAAAGCTCCTAGGGCCTGAATTCACTTGGAGTAAATTCTTAGCAGAGTTGAGAGCAAAATTTTATCCAGATGTAGTGCAAAGGTAAAAGGAGAAAGAATTTATGGAATTGAAAATGAGCGGTAGCATGTCAGTGTTGCAGTATGCTAGTAAGTTTACAGAATTATCTAGGTTTATCCCTGAATTTGTGTCATCTGAAAGGTTAAAGATGAGAAGGTTTGAGGAAGGTTTGGCCTTCTACATCCGGAAGCAGTTAGCCGGGCAATCAATTCTGACTTACCAAGAACTATATGAGCGAGCAGCTGAAGTGGAACAAGTGAAGACGAACTTGAGAGCTCTGAATCCAATCAACTACAAGAGAAAGGGGTTTGAGCGGGGGACTCCGAGTGAAAGTGTGAATCAGAACCCGAAGAAACCTACTCCTGTTTCCTCTAAGAGTCGTCCCGTGGGCTCGACAGCACCCTGTGCGAAGTGTGGAAGAACAAATCACACCACTCCTGAATGCCGAGTTGGCACCAACAAATGCATGTGGTGTGGAAGTCCTGAACACCTCATCGCTGCATACCCCCGACGACTAAAAGCAGTAGATAACGACGCAGCAAAACCCTTGGCTCCGCTCCGCCAAGGACCCCCACCTTCAAGGCCTGCAATCGCAGGAAGGGCATTTGTGATGAACAAAAAGGAAACTGCTACCTCTGGTACGGTAGTCTCTAGAACTCTCTTTTTAAATTCAAAGCCCTTTTACGTATTGTTTGATTCGGGCGGCACTTATTCTTTTATATCCACCCGATCTGCTATAAAATTGAGCCTGGAGAATAGGAGATGGAAACCAATTATAGAATTAAGCTACCCAATATTTCTGTGATTGAGTGCCCCCTCTCTCATGAACTTGTCCCCATCATCATTGGTGAAACTACTTTTCCTGTGGATTTGATTCAATTTGACTTGTCTGATTTTGATATCATTTTGGGGATGAATTGGTTGCACACTTATGGAGCCCAAATCGACTGTGAAGATCTTAAGGTTGTCTTGAAAGATGAAAAAGGGAGAAAAGTGTGTTTTTATGGGCAGAGAGAGGCAAAATCTTGTTCCTTGATTTCCGCTATAAAAGCAAGTAAGCTGTTACATTAGGGGTGTATTGGATATTGGTGTTATGCTATAGATACCCAAACAAAAGAAAAGGAAGTGGGGAATATACCTGTAGTTTGTGAATTTGAAGATGTCCTCCCTGAGGAGTTGCCAGAACTACCCCCGCAGAGGGAAATTGATTTTGGAATCGAATTAATTCCTGGAGCTCAACCTGTTTTTAAAGCCCCATATCATATGGCCCCAACTGAACTTAAAGAACTAAAGGTTCAGCTAGATGAGTTATTACAGAAGCGCTTTATTAGGCTAAGTGTGTCACCATGGGGTGCTCCAGTATTGTTTGTCAAGAAGAAAGATGGAACCTTAAGGCTATGTATCGACTACAGGGAGTTGAACAAGATTACCATCAAAAACAAATACCCTCTGCCGTGAATAGATGACTTGTCTGATCAACTACAGGGAGCAGGAGTATTCTCTAAGATTGATTTGAAATCAGGATACCATCAACTTAGAATTAACCCTGAGGACATTCCTAAGACAGCGTTTAGGACCAGGTATGGTCACTATGAGTTCACAGTGATGCCTTTTGGTCTCACTAATGCTCCTACAGCCTTCATGGACCTTATGAATAGGGTTTTCAGACCCTATTTAGACAAGTTTATAGTGGTGTTCATAGATGACATCTTTATCTATTCTAAGGACAAGGAGGAACATGCTGATCAATTGCGGACAGTATTGCACACTTTGAGGGAACATCAACTCTATAGCAAATTAAAGAAATGTGAATTTTGGTTGGAGGAAGTGGTATTTTTGGGGCATGTGGTTACAAAAGAAGGAATTAAAGTTAACCCCTAGAAAGTGAAAGCCATCACAGAATGGACAAGGCCTACCAATGCAACGGAGATTAGAAGCTTTCTGGGTTTAGCAAGCTACTATCGAAGATTCGTTAAGGACTTTTCGAAAATAGCTTCACCACTGACCAATCTACTGAAGAAGGCGAATAAGTTTGAGTGGACTGAAGGATGTGAGAAAGCTTTCCAAGAGCTAAGGCAGCGACTAACTACCGCCCCAATTCTAACGTTACCAATGGAAGGGAAGGAGTATACAGTTCATAGTGACGCCTCGAAGAACGAACTAGGGTGCGTACTGATGCAGGAGGACAAAGTAGTAGCTTATGCCACTCGACAACTCAAGCCATATGCGAAAAACTACCCTACCCATGACCTGGAGTTAGCAACCGTGGTCTTTGCATTGAAAATTTGAAGACGTTATTTATATGGGGTATTGTGTAAGATCTATACTGATCATCAAAGTCTAAAGTATATCTTCACCCAGAAGAAGCTCAATTTGAGACAACGGCGTTGGCTTGAGTTGCTTAAAGACTATGATTTGCAGATTCAATATCATCCTGGTAAAGCAAATCTGGTGGCAGATGCCCTGAGTAGGAAGGCGCAACATAGCCTAAATACTATGGCGATTACTCAATTGAACCTCTTGAGAGAACTTGAGGACTCTGGGATTCAATTAGTATCTCACGGGCAAACGAGTGCTCAGTTATCAACACTTATTGTACAGTCTTCCCTAGTAGAAAAAATTCGACTGAACCAGAAAAGTGATCCCAAACTCCAAGGAATAAAGCAAAATTTAGAGAAAGGGAAGTCTCCGGGATTTGTAGTACCCGAGGATGGGACTCTACAGTTCCAGAATTGCCTATGTGTGCCTCGAAATGAGGAATTAAGAAAGCAGATCCTAGAAGAGGCTCACAATACTCGTTATTCAGTGCATCCAGAAGGCACCAAGATGTACAGAGACCTGAGACAATATTTCTGGTGGAATAATATGAAGAAGGACGTTGCAGAATATGTGGATAAGTGCCTAAGTTGTCAGAAGATGAAAGTAGAGCATCAACGTCCTGTGGGTGAACTACGACCCTTATAAATTCCCACTTGGAAGTGGGATTCGATTTCGATGAACTTTGTTATGGGTTTACTGCTTTCTGCCTCGAAAAAGAATGCTATCTGGGTCATAGTTGATCGACTCACAAAGTCGGCTCATTAGCCCAATTGTATGTTAAGGAGATAGTTCGTCTACATGGGATCCCTTTAGACATAGTCTCAGATAAGGATCAAAGATTCCAAGCACATTTCTGGCAAGCGCTTCAAAAAGCCTTTGGGACCAAACTAAACTTCAGTAGCTCCTATTACCCAGAAACAGATGGACAAACTGAAAGGGTGAATCAAATTTTGGAGGACATGCTAAGAGCTTGTGTATTGGAGTTTCAAGGGAAGTGGGAAGATGAATTGCCTTTGGTGGAGTTCTCTTATAACAACAGCTATCAATCCACCATCAAAATGGCCCCATTTGAGACTTTATACGGGAGGAAATGTAGAACCCCGTTGTGCTGGAGTGATTTGGATGAGGCATTGATTATAGGTCCTAAAATGATTCAAGAGATCACTGAAATAATAAGAAAAATTCGGGAACATATCAGGGTCGCCCAAAGTCGACAAAAAAGTTATGCAGACAAAAGAAGAAGGCCTCTGGAGTTTCAAGTAGGCGATAAAGTTTTTCTAAAAGTCTTACCAACTAGAGGTGTCAAAAGGTTCGGAGTACGGGGCAAATTGAGTCCAAGGTACATTGGACCTTACGAAATCATTGAAAAGTTAAATCCTGTAGCTTATCAGCTAGATCTACCTGTAGAACTTGAGCACGTACATAACGTGTTCCATGCCTCTCAGCTTAAGAAATACATTCCAGATCCAGACCATATTATTGTATCTGAACCTATCGAAATTACTGAAGATCTAGTATATGAGGAGTGTCCTGTCCAAATACTAGATCGTAGGATCAAGCAGCTGCGCAACAAGCAGATACCATTGGTCAAAGTACTTTGGACAAACCATACCTCCCAAGAAGCCACCTAGAAGACCGAGGAGGCAATGAAAGCCAAATGCCCACATTTATTCGAGGTAACCCTGTTTGTTATGGTTAAGTTCATCAGTTTCGAGGACGAAACTTTTTAAGGGGGGAAGACTGTAATAGTCTAACCCTAAATTATATTTATTCATTTCATTAATCTATGTGATTAATTTCATCGCATTTAAATCATCGTTTTCTTTGTTATTTCAATTGGGAAAATCTAATGGGCCCTCACCTTGTAATTCGGGTTTTTGTTTTTGTGAAATCATCGATATTAGGCCTTGATATTTAAGCGATTTAATTATTTTTATGACAATCACAAACATTTAAAAAAAAAAATTTCGCAAATGCGCTTGGTTTCAGTTCTTTTCCAAACCCGAGCCCGTTTAAGGCCGATTTCGGTCCACCAAGACTTGCCCCTCTTTATTTAGCTAATTACCCTTAATTAGGCCTTAATTAAGCTTAACAAAAGTGGCTTTTTGACCTTAAATCTCAGCCATGTATTTATATTTGCCTAAGGATCATTTTGCACCAAGTAAACTTAAGAGTGACTTTCTCTCACCTCATCTCTCCTCCCTCTCTCTCTAACCCACGACCAGCATCTCCCCCTCCCTTCTAGCCACCTTTCAACCACCAAACAACCACCAAACATCCACCACTTACCACCCCCAACCACCCCTCTCACTCCCACAAGCATCAAGGATCATTCTTACCTCTTTTTCAAGCATAAAGTGAGTAATTCTTTCACCTCTTATGATGACTTTGTTGATGATTCTTGATCTTGTTGGTTTTTGCTTATTATTTTGGTTGTTTTAGTGATGGATTATGCCGTTTTTATGGTATTAAGAATCATCTTGTTGATGGATTATGTTGGAGTTGAAATTGGATGAGGCTAGGGTTAGGGTTTCATCTTGGTCATGCAAGCTTCTTGTTCAAGTGTTCTTTAGTGATTGTTTTATCCTTGTTTTTGCTTATCTCTTAATATATTGAAGTTTGTTATGGTGTTTATGGTGTTTGGAAAAGATGGGAGTGAGTTCAAGTTGACCCAAAGTTAGGGTTTTGTCCAAAATGTATGATTTGGCCCAACTAATGTTAAATTTGAGGTGTGTGTGTATATGTGACTAGAAAAGAAGCTTTATTTGATATGAATATGAAGTGGAATTATGTGTGGTGTTTTTGTATGATGTTGGGATGTACCAAAGTGTGTTTACATGCTCTTAAGAAAGAGTTTAAGTTGAGGATTGGTATGAAAAGTGAAGGAACAAACTAACGCAGTGATGCTGGAATTTCCAGAAAAATAGGGCAAACTTTGAGATGAAACTGGTAATGATCGGCCCAGCCAAAACTTATGCTTTTTGGTGGGTAGATAGGTCAGTGTGTTAGCTTTAAAATGGCTCTTGAATTGCATTAATCTGGTTACCAAACCTGTGCAGGATAGGCTCAAAACTGACATGTTGATGTTCTAGCCCCATTTTAGGAATCCTATCATGGGAATCATGTTTCGTGTCCTTAATGAAAATTTTAGAGGACTTCCAAAGATGTTTATATTGGGGTCCTACGTCTCATTTCAAGGTCGGGAGTATAAGTTATGGATTATTCATTCCGTACCCTCTTTACAAGCCCTTATACTCTAAACTTGCTACCATGTCTTACCTCACATTTCTATGGTTTATATTGTCATCATTTTGGTTTAATCTATGAACTGGTTTGTAAAGGTTCTTAAAGGTTCTTCATAAGTCAGTTTTATTTAAAGTTATCCATTATAAGAACAAGATCATTTCTGACCTCATGTTCCTATAATGATCATTTGAACAGAATCAAGGCCTAAGCTTCCATTTTCTTCACTTTAGTGCATAAGCTTCCATTTTCTTCACTTTAGTGCATCATATTCCTCTGTGAGCTAGCGTTTAAAACTTCCAGGTACGTTCATTGTCGGTATCTTTAGTAATCAGCACGTATTTATCGAAATCATAATATTTTAGTAAGTATATCAATGAATCATTTTAATCAGTGTTTTATCACATAATTAGTGACCCCATCAGTTATCAGTTACGGGGCATTGCCTTCCAATTACCCGCGCGGCTTCAGGCCGGGTCCCTCGTTCGGCTTGGCAGGTGTACACCTATTCACAGATCGTAACAGCTACTCAGGGGGCACTAACAGATAATAATTGGCAATGCAGTTTTATGTGCATCTCATTCCCTGTTTTTAATTAAAATGAATTGCAAGCGGGCCCAAATAACTTTTCAGTGAATCCTTATCAGTACAGGGATGCATGTACTGAGCTCTGGCTCACAGTTCGAAATGTTTTATGCTTTGTTTTAGGAAAATATTCAGTGAACCGCCCTCAGGTGGGTAGGGAGGCCGGAGGTGATAAATGAGACAGGACCGTTCATGTAGTTGACGATATGGGAGAGTTAAGATGCTATCTTGGCATATTGTGATGTATTTTGGAGTGTCTACTGCATACTTAAACTGAATTATGTATTTTGATGTTACAATTGTATTTCTGACCCGAGTTATGTAAGTTGTTGTTATCCTTAGGATGTTAGAACCTTTTTGTATATAACTAAATGGTTTGAGTGTTTATGATGGTGAATACCCTGTTATAGGGTAACCTTTGGGTTGTGGCAAGTTTTCACATATAATGGGAGCCTTGTCCTTTGTGGACGGCGGTAACGTCCCGTTCATTGAGTTATTATATTTTATTGTTAACCTTGAGCAGGTAAATGCAAGTAGCTGAATGTAGGCTATGAATCATGTACATTTCGGGCGTTACAAAGCACTCCCTTATGTGTCAGTGGGAGACGTTGAACTTAGGGTCTAATACACTCATAAAGGATGCAAGCCCAATAGATCAACGGCTTAAATCATGTCAGAAACCCTAGTGCCTGGCTATCCTTCTAATATAAAAGGAAGTCAGCCTATGAGGAAATACACAAGAGAGAAACATTGAGAGTTCTCTAAAGAGAGTTTCTGCACAAAACCTAGGGCTATTACATTGTGGGATTGTGAAGATTCTCCGTATTGTGAGTTCCTTCAACGACCAGTGATTCAAGCCAAGTTTGGATCGTCTTCCACTTCAAGATTAATCTAGATTCATTTACCCTTAATTCATTATATTAATTCCTTTAGGACCATTGGTATGAATGTTGTTGTTGTTATTGTTATTGTTGTTGTTATTATTATGATGTTATGTTGTTGTTGTTGTTGTTGTTGTTATTATTATTGTCATTATTTTTATTATTGCTACCATTGTTGGTGTTTTGGTAATCATTGTTGTTGTTGTCACAATGTCTATCCTTGAATGATGACATCGTAGATTATGAAGACGTTAATCCGCACATGGTTATCCTAATCTGTACAAACCGTTTTTGTCTTGACTAGTGGCTGAATAAGCAAAAATATGCGACAATATTTTCAATTAGAAAAAAGGAAATGAAATTGCTTATAAAAATGTCAAACTTGATGGATTCTTTTACGTGAGGGATCTGATGCCTTTTTACCCTGACAACTGGCTAATAGATTGGGTATGTATATGTGTATGATATCCTTTAATTAATATTCACTAATATTTCTTTCAAAATATGAAAATATAATGCTTTGTTTGGTTTAATAGTGCATCAATGCATTTTTGTTTGAGCTATAATTAAAAGCATGTAAAGAAGGAAGCAATAGTAGGTTGTACTTACCTAGCATGTTTTAGGTAAGAAAATTTCCAGTTAAAATAAAATTCTTGTTACTAATTTTAGGTTTTATAACATTTGAAATGTAATTGAAAAAAATGAAGCATTATATTTTACAAAGTACTATGACATACATAAATGATACAAATATCAAAGTTGCTATTAAACAATATGTTCCAGAAGATACTAGTCATATTGAATAGGCATCTCTCCCTGCCTTCCCTCCTCTCTCTCTCTCTCTCTCTCTCTCTCTCTCTCTATTTCTATGTGTATATACACGAATCGTAGTACTAAACATATAATTTTTTGACAAAACATACTAATTTGTTTGTGTATGCAGGTTTATATCCCATTGTTAGATGATTAAAGAAGACATTAGATACTAGTTGGGCTTAACATAAAAGATAAAAGATGGTATTTTTTGGATTCTTTGTGTCCGTTAAAAGCTAATATCAAATTTGCTTGCCATGTGGTAAATTACAGAGTTTGGCCATTATTACAACTTCATACTTGGATCAATCGGTGCCTTTATTATTCTATGCATCAATTCACATCTTTATGTGCTTCTCATGCACAAATGAAAAAATCAAGCATATAAGATATTAATAACAATGAACATTTTTTTCAAAAAAAATATAAGCTAAGTGTGCAAACCTACAAAAAAATAACCACGTTGCCCTTTTTTTTCCTTATTATTGTATAATTCTATAGCCCACTTTTTATCTTTGATCCCATAATGAGAAACCAATTCTTTCCAACCTTTTTCAAAATAATTTGCAGTGCACTTAATGAAACCAAAATAGAACTTGTCATCCATATTTCACATAACATTACGCATTATATGCCACAAGCATAATTTGTGACACGCTTGGGGAAGGCTGCTTTGATTGCATTTGCCATTGTTATGTCTCCATCTATCAGAACAGTTTCTAGCTTTTGCCCATCTTCTGCTTCAGCTAGTTGTTCCAAAAGCCAAATAAAATAGGACTCCTTCTTGTGAACTACTAACGTACATCCAAATGGCACTGTTTTTCGATTATGGTTGACTCCGACAAGTACAACAAGGGGCTTATTATAAGCGTTACACTTATAAGTGGCATCAAACACATGGACATGTCCAAATATTTTATATTCTATGCATGATTGTTTATCACACCAAAACAAGTTTTCTAAGCTTCCATCTGTGTCCTTAGTATCTCTTAGAAAGAATTAGGGATCGACAATTTTCTTTCCCTCTAAATATGCCAAAACAAACTCCGCATCACCATATTGAAGTGCTTCCTTTCTGACCTTATTAACAAAATTATTCATGTCCTATTTTAGCAAGCCCGCTTTCTAATAACTTCTAGCTTATTTCATGAAATTTCTCATGAGAAAACGTGGAGCTATGCCTGCTTCTTGCATTCGTACAATTTCTTTTTGAGTCTCTTTTGGAATTTTCCTATAAGACTTGCTCATTATTTTCAAAACCAAAAATCACATTAAAAAATAGCAAGATTTAATAATAATATTATTGAAGAAATAGTAA